>UFQX01001644.1:0-18255 GCA_900497675.1 Arapaima gigas
GCATAATCAATCATGTAGGACAGTCAGAAAAGCTACACTGTTTTACCCAGTCATGAAGCAGGGTATTCTTACTGGAGCAATTCAAGGAAAGGACCTTGCTAAGAAGTACTGCAGTCCCATGTTTCCTCTTTAACTGTTCCTCCACTTCTGTCTTTTCTACAGGAGTCCAAGAACCAGCACACTTACTTTGATGAGGAAAATATGGTTGCAACGGTCCAGAACCTCTTTGGTGCCGGCACCGAGACAACTTCCACAACTCTCCGTTGGGGGCTCCTGCTCATGATGAAGTTCCCCCACACCCAAGGTGAGTGCTGCGCAAATCCTGTGGCCAAGGATATTACTTCACACCACACACCACAAATGTGAGCAGATGTATTACAATCAGTGTCGCCTCCCCTTCATTTTGATCCAACTAATTTTCATACCACAGAAAAAGTGCGTGCAGAAATTGAGCGTGTGATCGGCAGAGATCGTCTCCCACGGACTGAAGACAGAAAGAACATGCCCTACACGGACGCCGTGGTGCACGAGATCCAGCGCTTTGGGAATGTTCTTCCCAACAACCTGCTGCACCAGACCACTGAAGACACCACCTTCAGAGGCTACCACATTCCCAAGGTCAGAGTTTAGGGTTCAAACTATCAGAACAGTTACCTTACAATAACAGTAATCCCCGAGCTTTGATGGCTTGGACAGTTGGAGGGGGTTACAGGCCAGTTTTTGCCTAATAACCATTTTCCTTGTTTTTTGTTTTTAATCAAATTTTTTAAGTTGTCTGTTTTGTAAAATTTTTTAGTGGAGCAACAAGGACCTATATTTACCTGCTGAGTTATTCCATACCAGTATTCCATGGCAGACAGGTTTTCAAACACTCAGGCAAAATAGGAGTGAGTGACAAAAGTGATTTTGCATATTTAAAAACTAGCCAAATGAGAAGAGACTTCCAGTTCCATTAGTGTCCATTAACTGACAAACTAGGTTTTAAAGGAAAAAACAAACATGACTAAACAAAATAATGCAGGTTAAGTGAGAAACCACTGTGATGAGCCCCTTACCTGACTGTGTCCCCCTACCACCGTCCTCCACAGGGAACCCTTGTCCTGCCCTTACTCACCTCGGTGCTGTTTGACGAGACACAGTGGGAGACGCCGTACGAGTTCAACCCGGGACACTTCCTCGATGCTGATGGCCACTTCGTCAAGAAGGACGCGTTTCTTCCCTTCTCTGCAGGTGGCAGCCCCATCCCACCTGGAGACACAGCTATCACTGTCTCTGTCTGATGTACACTGGACATAAGCTGTTCAAATCGTATTTATTAGATTAAGGAGTTTTTTTTCTCAAAAGCCACTCACTAGCTATTAACCATCCCCCCAGGACGCAGGGCATGTGCAGGAGAGACCCTGGCCAAGATGGAGCTCTTCTTGTTCTTCACCACCCTCCTCCAAAGGTTCCGTTTCCATCCACCTGAGGGCCTCAAAGCCGAGGACCTGGACCTGACCCCACTGCCAGGACTTACCTCCGCCCCCACAGCCTACGAACTGTGTGCGGTTCTCCACTGACACGAGGAATCACACACCTGAAAGGTGTCCCTGCTGTGTGTAAAGATTTGTTAATTTTTACTATTTGAGCCCTGCAATGATAATTCGTTTGTTTTAAATTCCTGTACTGCTTTGCAATCCGATATTTTGTCATTTTTTTCCATTTCTTGTGCAGGTTTTTATATTATTAAAAAAAACATTTGTCAGAAAAATCATTTGCATCATGAAGACAAGCAGAATGCAAACCCTTTTGCTCTGTGACACACCTGTCAGCCTCTTGAAAATTTTTTGTTCTTTATGTTCTCAACCTTGGGGGGGAGACTATTACACAAATAAAACAGAAAAAACACTGAATGCTCAATCAATTCATATTCATTAAATTATATAATATGGTGCTGTACTGAAACCCAGCAAGGCAGTGACAAATATCCATAGTCGTAGAAAGTTTTCTGACACAAAAGTCAATTTAGACTGACATCAAATATGACAAGTTAAATGGACCAGAAGCTTGACATGGTGGAAGGGTTTGACTAGTCCAGGGATCCTGTGGGGTTCATTATTTCAGCAATGAACGTACTTCAAAGCTCATTTTCAAATGGTATTTCTTATCACATGACACTGGAGGGTCATGTCTTTTCCTTTGAAATATAACATTTTTGTCTTGGATGTTTGTCAAAGACTCCATCTGCACTGCACCTACTGGGACAAAAGACTACGTTAGGATAAAAGGCACAAAGACCTAGAACAGAAGTGAAGTAGGGAGGGTAACAAGGTAAAGTGTGACACATAGAAATTGGAACCAGGAAACCAGCACAAAGGCAAACTTAATATTCTATTAATAAGCTACTTTAAGAGGTAGGTAGACAGGTAGTCAGTTTAGGTGTGATATATACCTTATACTCAGCTTACGGAACACAGCTTCATTTAGTCTGATGTTAAAGGGAGTTAAAACTCATCAGAATGCTTTTCATATTAATCCATAAGTCTGCTTAATGTGGACAATAGTGTAACAAAATGCTTGCTCCAAAGCCTGTAAAGTCTCTTTCTATCAGCTCTGAGCAGACTATTTGTTAAAGCTATTTGTCAATGTTTTAGATTTGTTAAAATTTTGTACATTCTATTGCTAAAGATCAAAAACCAGCCCTAGCTATACTTGCTGATACATTAAGTGTGTGAGAATGCAGTTTCCTCTTTGCTCTTGTGGAAAATTCTAAGCATTTAAGTCTCATCAGTCTGTGATCTGCAGCAAGACCTCCAAAGCTGGGTTGATGGTCATTGACAGATATGTTAGGTAGTTCTCTCTAATAGGGCTTTAGCTACACTGGGTTCCTTTTCATGAGTGACAGAGGGGGAAACTGGGACACTGACCACCAGCATCTGCACTATAAAAGTTCAAAGACAACGGAAGAGAAAAACCTCTGACTCGTGCACTAAACAGACAAGGGCAAGAACAGTGGTTGGTGAGAACTCCACAATCATTGAACGGAAAAAATCTGGTCACTTGGTTGCAGAGGATCTGATGAGACTGTTTATTAAAGGGCACATAAATTTCCATGTTTCACATCATATGTGATACACCAAAAACACACTGGAACATATGAAAATAAGTTTCGCATAGAACACTCAAACGCAGCAGCTATACTAGCTGTAACACCTTTCACACACATTTACCCAAACAAACCTTTACCCTGGTCACTGAACACTAAAACTACATAGATCATTTGGCACTTACACCAGCCAACCAATCAGGGAGCAGCACCATGGGAGTTTATCCAGTAAATAAGAATTTAAATCCATCAGAGATCAGAGGGACAACCGGAAGGAACCAACAAGAAGAGAAGCCAATATGTCTGTACTTACAGCTCTGATGGCAGACAATGTTTCTGTCACACTGATCCTCATTTTCGCTACTCTCCTCTTCTTCTTCTTCTTCTTCTTCAAGCACTCGTCCAAAGATGGCAAGTACAGGTTCCCCCCAGGGCCCCGGCCTTGGCCCATCATCGGCAACATCAATATCATGAATAGAGAACGACCCGATGAGACCATGTGCAAGGTGAGACACTGAACTACCAGTGAAAAACTGATAATAGCAGTTATTAGGAGCAATTATTAAGTTCTTGATGATCTGTGAGCCATCAGATGTACTATACTAATATTACCCTGCCTTCAGACAGTATTCAGCCCATCCATTGATTGCTTCTCATTCTGTTCTGGTGCAAAGTCCAGTTAAAGCATGTGGGATTTAAATGCACCGGAGGGGTGAATACGATCTGAAGACACTGTGTAAGCAAAGAGTGATTCTTTATCTTTGGAAGGAGCCAAAAAGGAGAGAACATAGAAAAAATCACTGAGTCACCATGATCTTCTCTCTTTTACGCTGCTTTTCCCTGTCAGCTAGCCAAGCAGTATGGAGATGTATTCACGTTCCACATGGGCATGCAGAAGTACGTGGTCATCAGTGGATATCAGGCAGTGAAGGAGGCCCTGGTCAACCAGGCTGAGGAGTTTGGAGAGAGGGGCTTGATTCCTGCAAACCTCCTTTTTGGTTATGGCAAAGGTGAGAAAACAGAGGTAGAGAACCCACACAAGGCTGCCAGCTGGACTCAGCATGTGCCAACATCAGGGATTATTCGATGCAGAAATATGGACACAATGTTGTTCTGACACCAAAATAAGCAAAAGTACAATCAGAGCTGTGAGCAAAGATACTGTGGATGTCAGAAGTCTGTGCTGACTGTGACTGCAGCTTTTGTTAATATAACAGCTGAAAACAAGAAAACATCAGGCTCGTTTTGTCCATTAATGTCAAATAAAGGAGAAACAACCAACGAAAAATTTTCAGGAAAAAATGTATATATAAACTTTTTGTTTTCATTTGGTGGTTTGAGTGGTCCCTTTTGAGTACTATTCACATCAAAGAAGGACAATTTTGGATAAGTGGATATCTGATGAGGATAATTTGCTTTAGTGGACAAAATTTAGCTAAGTGGATATGCGTAATTTGTTCCTTTGTGTTCGAAAATCAGTTCAACTGGCACCACCCCGACATCACTTGTCTCTTTTCAGTCAGTAGGCAGAACCTATCTGCTGCTGTACTGATGCTCTTACAGACTGGCATTATGATGGTTCTGAGATCCGCTGGCACCACATGGTGTTACATGAAGGCTTTATGTCTCTGGAAGGTCTGACCTTTGGTACGGGTGAGTCGTGGAAGACCATGAGGAGATTCACGCTGAGCACACTGCGGGACTTTGGTATGGGACGCAGCACCATTGAGGACCGCATTGTGGAAGAGGCTCAGAGACTGGTGGGGATCTTCCAGGAGCATCAGGGTAAAGTACCTCTGCCACATCTGTTATCTTCTCCACAGAAGTACAGGTAAACAGTAAAACCGACACTCTTCTTTCTTAACTTCCAGCAAAACCCTTCAACCCCAGAGTGAGCATCTCTTCAGCTGTTTCCAACATCATCTGCCAGCTGGTGTTTGGCCATCGCTTTGAGTATGATGACCCAGTGTTCCTGCAGCTCCAGAGACGGGTCTCTGAGGTCATCCGGTTGGGCACCTCCCGCGAAATGTTGGTATGGGCTTTACACCGGAGGAGAAACTCCTGCACAAATGAACACATGCAAGAAAAGCTCAAGAAACACTTGAGTACATGTGTACATTTCACCTGTAAACTCATCAGGTGGGCTCAGTATATTGTAGAGCAGAAGTTGGGCAGGGCTGCATGCCTGCAACTGCCTGCTGCTTTACCCCATATACAGTATTCAGATAAATTGCTTCACTTACAATTTTCAGATAAATATATGTGCACAGCTATACATGTTTTTGTTTCTTTTCCCTGCATCAGGTGTTCAATATTTTCCCAAAGCTTGGCAGGATGCTGGGAGGCATTAAACACATCTCTAAAAATGTCCTGGACAACCGTGCATATTTCAGAAACATCTGCCACCAGCGCAAAGTTCAGCTGGACAGCAATGATCTGAGGTGCTTCCTGGACAGTTTTCTGGCTCGGCAGAAGGAGGAGGTTGGAGGACCCATAGACTACAATCCTTAAACATATATCCTTAAAAATATATCAGCAGCAACTCATATTCCCATGACTCTAGTTAAATTGTTTCACCACTTCTGTTCTCACTCCAGGAGTCCAGGAACCCAAACACTTACTTTGATGAAGAGAATATGACCACAACAGTCCAGAACCTCTTTAACGCCGGCACTGAGACGACCGCAACGACCCTCTACTGGGGTCTCCTGCTCATGATGAAGTACCCCCACATCCAAGGTGAGTGTGAGCCACACAACACCAGCAACTGGTTGGAGGTCCACAAAATGACTCAAAATGTTTCAAATTTAAAACATTTACAAGCCCCCAGGCAAAAGTCAGTTTCCTTATCAATGCAGACCCCAGTCAACATTCTGAATTTCACCACTACTACTTCTTTTCATGCCACAGAAAAAGTACGTGCAGAAATTGAGCGCGTGATCGGCAAAGAGCGCCCCCCACGGGCAGAGGACAGAAAGAACATGCCATACACAGATGCCGTGGTGCACGAGATCCAGCGCTTTGGGAATATAGTTCCCGTTAATGTAATGCACCAGACCAAAGAGGACACCACCTTCAGAGGCTACCACATCCCTAAGGTCAGAGTTCAGGGTTCAGGTCACACTTCAGGATGAGTAGGATTTGCCTCCACACAGAATAATAGCACTGGAACCACATTTGTTGATCGAGGTCATCTTCTTTCTCTAGCGCTTCCTCTGTAGCTGCCCTGTGTGACCATTGCCTATGTGACTGGTATAGGGGACTGGGGACACTCAATAGACCACAGTTGGGTGCTGCACATTTGGAATTTGTGTCAGTGGTTCAAAGGGTTTTCTTGGTGTGGCTGCAAGTCCCATTTGGGAAAGTCTTGATGTGTTTTGTGTGTGTATCACAGACTGACCAGAACAAACACACTGGGCTAATCCCAAATGAACAAATCACTGGGGTGTAAAAGAATTTTGAGAACGTCCTGATCCCAGGGAAAAGGTCATTCTTCCAGGATGGGTTGCTGCAGACTTCTGACAGATCAGGGTTCGTGGCTGCAAGACACTCCTCAATGGCAGTTCTACAGAAGTGGATTAGACTCATTCAGAAAAGCTGAAACCACTAGATGTTGGGACTCCTGGATAAGATGTGTTCTCAGTATTTCATGAAAGAGTTGGTTCATTTTTTGCTACCATGTATTGTATCTATTGAGGGATTATTCCTTTACAGCACCGTTTACGTCAGGCAGCTGAAGAGAAACATTATCAGGCCTCTGACTGAGGAGCAATAATGCAAATTTTGTTCTGGCAACAAAATAATGAATAAACTCTTCAATCTCTTAATAAGGGGTCATAGGAATTTGCAAACCCAGTTTAAATAAGCTTTGTGGACTAGGAGCACAGCTGCAGTCCTGAGCCCCGGCATGTTCTGTGTAGCAGGTGTATGGAGTGCCTGGGCCTCTTCTGTGCACCATTACAGTTACACCCTTACTTACAAACTTAATTGGGATTTGGATTGCTATTCAAAAGGTCCTTAAGTTGAAAGTGCCATGGGGGCCAGGGGCTTACGGTCAGTTTTATAGGCACCTACTTGTGTGATGTGCACCAGTAAGAATGGCGGTATTGGACTAAGGCTTGGCAATCTGTCATAGATTCAGGCTGCATGTGAAGGACCTCTTACCTGAAGGAGTCCCCCCACCCTCATTGTCCACAGGGAACCCTTGTCATGCCTGTACTCACCTCGGTGCTGTTTGACGAGACACAGTGGGAGACGCCGTACGAGTTCAACCCGGGACACTTCCTGGATGCCGACGGCCGCTTCATCAAGAAGGACGCATTTCTTCCATTCTCTGCAGGTGAGCGTGCAGAGGACGACCCAGCAGCCTTGCCACCCAGGTGCTGCACAGTCCTTCCTCGCCCTGCCTCACTACTCAACAACCGCTGTTGAAAGTTCATCCAGATATATAAACTACTACATGCACATTTCTTGGATAAAGATATTTGTTTATTATTACCTGTCCCCCAGGTCGCAGGGTCTGTGTTGGGGAGACCCTGGCCAAGATGGAACTCTTCTTGTTCTTCTCCACCCTCCTGCAGAGGTTCCGTTTCCAGCCACCTGAGGGCATCATGCCTGAGGACTTGGACCTGTCCCAGGCCCCAGGCTTTACCCGCTCACCCAAACCCTACAAGATGTGTGCTGTTAACTACTGACATGAACAGACACACTTGTGCATAGAAACACACAACCGAAAGGTGTCCCTGCTGTGCGTAAAGACCCATTTGCGCTCTGCAGTGATAATCAATCTTACTTCAGTTTTAAAAGCCTGTGCTACTTTGTAACTTTATTAGTTTATGAAGATTTTCTTGACTGTGAAGTTTTTACAGTGTTAAATATGTCTGCCCAGTAATTTATACTGCATGCATTTTATTTCATGTAGTCGTAAATTTCATACATTTTCATAGATAGAGAACAATATTGCTGAAGCATTTGTGAAACCCATTCAGTAAGTATGTGTTTTGCACATAGTTCATTTCTTGATATAAACAAAACATTTTTCAAATAAAGGTGGTCTTTGAGTTGCAACATATTTGACTTACAACCACCTGGCCTTATGATGGCTATTTCATTAACCTTATACTGTTTTT
This sequence comes from Arapaima gigas, assembly GCA_900497675.1. Lineage (NCBI taxonomy): Eukaryota > Metazoa > Chordata > Actinopteri > Osteoglossiformes > Osteoglossidae > Arapaima > Arapaima gigas. The sequence goes on from UFQX01001644.1 coordinate 8,215, forward strand.
GAGTCCCAAGATTTGGTCCCTTGCCTAAGGACAACTGTTCTGTCTGGCTGTACAACAGCAGGAACATGTGAACTTCTGAGTTCTGTCCTCTGCACTGGCAAAGGTCTGAAAATGCTTTACACCCCTGGGAAGAACCAGGTTTGAATCCCCACTCCCAAGTACCCATAAACAAAGTACTTACCCTGAACCGCTCCAGTCAAAGTTACCCAGTTGTTTAAATGGAGTTACCCAGCTGTCAACCTGGCAAACTGGAATCAGCAAAACTTAGTATACATTATGTACATCAAATTAAAAACTCACCTTTTCTTACAAAATATGAACTGATCTTGTATAAATCTTGAATTTTTTCCCCTGGCAATCAATGACATGTACAAAAAGGGTCATCTCCCAGACTCTCGGGACACTCTCAACTAGCAGACTGATTAGTTTGCTTAATGTGGACTTTAATGTTGCAACAAATACTTTAACAAAAAGCCAGTGATTCTCTTTCCATAAAAACTGAACTCTGCAACTAAAACTCTCAAGTGGTCAGTCGAATAAGTGTAAAATACAGTCTGAGTGAGCTGTTGAGTCTTCTGGTGAATTCAATCTCTCACTGGTCACCTGCTATAGAAGATGTGATGCCCCTATTTACTTAAGGACTCCAAACGATTTCCAGGTCTCACACCTGGTCGCAGGTATACAAGAGCAAACCATACGATTCACAGTAGAACACAAACTGCAACATAATGAGAATAACTTTCCCCTAAAAATCACTCTGAAACACCAGTTATACTGACACCTTTAACACAGATACCTTTCCTCTGGTCTGGAGTTCATTGACTTGAAAAGAAGAGTGATAAAGGCTTCAAACACCCTAAGTGTTTCATCACCAAATCAGGCTAGATTTTAGCACAGTTTCAACACCTGTAACTGCTTCACACATAGATCCATCAAATCTTGTAAAAATCAATGATTTTTTTACATATCTACATACATAAATAAAGATTGGCTTCTTTATTTGTCACCGGGTCACCTTTGCCACAATCCAGACTGTTCTTTCTCTATATCTTGTACCACATCACATCATAAAACAAACACTTCATTTGGCTGCTGGACCTGCCCACCTACAGCACCCAACCAACCAGGGACGGTTTGGTGTTGTTTGATGACACAAACAAGAATTTAAGTCAGTGACACAAAAGCCGTGTACAGAGAGAATCAACAGCAAGAGAGAAAAAGATGCCTATACCTACAGCCCTGATGGTGGACAGTACGTCTGTCACACTGGTCTTCATCTTCACTACTCTCTTCTTTCTCTTCCTCTTCTTCAAATCCTCATCCAAGGGTAACAAATACAGGTTCCCCCCAGGACCCTGGCCTTGGCCCACCATCAGCAACCTCCATAACCTCAATACACAACGACCAGATGAAACCATGTGTAAGGTGAGATGCTGAACCACAGGAAAGACTGACACTGTGACACTCCTCCATACCAGTTTTTCTGAACTTATTGAGTCCTTGTGACACTGAACCACAGGTAAGAGATACATTGACACTCATCAGCACCAGTTATTCAAAAATTTGAGTTCTTGTGATTTATGAGCAATNACACTGAACCACAGGTAAGAGATACATTGACACTCATCAGCACCAGTTATTCAAAAATTTGAGTTCTTGTGATTTATGAGCAATCAGATTATTATTCAGACTTAACATGCTGATCGAATGTTTACCAAATAGAAAAAAACTGTATTATCAATCTGTGGAAACCACTTTAAAAAGAGAGAAAGTGCAAAAGCTGATGTGCATTTGAAGAGCATCTCTCCATCTTCTCATTTTTGTTACCTTTTCCCCACCAGCTGGCCAAGCAGTACAGAAATGTTTACATTCCACATGGGCACAAATAAGTATGCAGTCATTACTGGCTACGAGGCCGTGAAGGAAGCCCTGGTCAACCAGGCGGAGGATTTTGGAGTGAGGGGCATCACGCCTATATTCCACGCCTTCAGCAACAGCAACAGTGAGAAAATATGTTCAGTTCGCCTCCCGAAGACTGTGAGCAGGACAGTTGCTGGCATCAACACACATCAGGTACTAGAATCACACAGACAAAGTTCTGAAAACAGAATAAGCAATAATAACAGAATTGGTGCTTTCAGCTAAGGTACAGTGGACATTAAAAGTCTACACACTGTGTTTTTTGTGTTGATGTAAAGGCTGAAATCAAAATACATCATGTCACACCTATTTTCACCTTTAATAATATGTTGAAAGCAAATGGATCACCAACTACTGTAAAAAATGATTAATGTCTTGCTTGCATGTGTGCACAGCCTTTAAATAATACTTTGTGAAAGCGCCATTCGCAGGTGGCACTGTGACACAGATGGTAGCGCTGATGTCGCACTGTCTGGCTGTAGGTTTGGATACAGCTCAGTCTCTGTGGGTTTTGCATGTTCTCTGTCTAGGGTTTACCATAACTAGCCCTATGCTATGGACCTCATTGACACAACCAGGTGACCCGTGCAGCACTGGAAGCCTCTTGTAGCACTAAGGAATTGTGCCATCTGCCAGCTGGTGTTTGGACACCTCTTTGAGTATGACGACCCCATGTTCCAGCGGCTGCAGAGTCAGGTCATGGAAGCAATGAAATGAATCGCCCCTCATGAACTGCTGGTATGGGCTCCACACCTATGAAAACACACTTCATTTTGCCCACACAACTGAAAAGAACCTGAGCAAACACTGAAACATTGATAAATCCAAACAAATTCATCAAGTGAAACAATCTGGAAACATGGTTGCAGATCTGATGTGTCTGTTTTTCAAAAGGGCACATAAACCACTTCCAAGCCTCACACCATATGCAGCACAGCTAAACAAAACATGGCAACACAGAAACTACATTTTGTTGTAAGTTTTGCATAAGCACATTCAGACACAAAAAGTTTAATGAAACCTTTCACACAGACTGATATAAACAGACCTTCACCCCAGGCTGCCATTCATTAATAGTTAACCCAAAAGTATCTGTAAGTAGAACTATAACAAAAGATGATAATGATTTTATTCCTTTTCCATAACTTACAGACTATTGGTGTATTATTAGTCACTGGCTACCATTATCTTACCAAAAATTCTACCCTTGTCTTACACACTGTATAATGACACAACAAGCACATAACTGGGCAGCTACATCTCACTCCTTTACAGCACCCAACCAATCACAGAGGAGCACAGTGGGAGTTGTTAGGGTTTAGCAATAAGAACCTAAACCCATGCGAGACCAGAGTGTCACCCACAAAGAAGCAACAAGAAGAGAAGCCAACATGTCTGTACTTACAGCCCTGATGGCGGACAGTGCTTCTGTCACACTGGTCCTTGTCTCTGCTACTCTTCTCTTCTTCTGCCTCCTCTTCAAGCCCTTGTCCAAGGGTTACAAACACAGGTGGCCTCCAGGACCCCAGCCTTGGCCCATCATCAGCAACCTCAATATTCGGGATACACAACAACCGCATGACACCATGTGCAAGGTGAGACACAGAACTACCAACGGATGACTGGCAACGTGACACGTATCAGTACCAGTTATACAGAACTTCCTGAATTATTCTGATCTGCGAGCTGTTTAGAATACTAATCAATTTACTATAATTGTACTGTATAAATTATTCTTTATTTGTGGAAGAAGCCCAAGGAGAAAAAGGAGAAAACTGACAGAAGGTGACCGAGATGGATGACCCTTTCTTTTCTACCCACTATTTTCCCCACCGGCTGTCTGAGCAGTATGGAGACGTGTTTACATTCCACATGGGCAAGGATAAGCATGTAGTCATCACTGGGTACGAGGCACTGAAGGAAGCCCTGGCCAACCAGGCTGAGGAGTTCGGGGAGAGGGGCACCACTCCTGCATTGGTGCCCTTTGGATACGGCAGGGGTGAGAAAACATGAGCAGAGGACCTACGTGAGGTTGCCAGCAGGACTCAGCCGGCATCAGAAAACACACAGAGAAAATGTTGTTCTGACACCAAATTAAGCAAAAGTACAGCTCTCAGACCTCTTAGCAAAGATACTGTGGATTTGAAAAGTCTACACACACTGATTGAAACTTCAACTTTTGTTGGTATAAGGGCTGAACTGAAGACACATCATCTCAGACCTTATTTCACCTTAAATAATACAATAAAAAACAAAATGCAGATACATCCAAATGGATCATTTTTAGGGATACTTTGTGGAAGTGTGTTTGCTTTGCTTACAGCAGTAAGTAACTGATTTTTATTAACTTGGCACAGTAACTGCCACAAAGTCCTAAAGATCCTTTAAGTTGGCTATTAACCCTTTGGTAGCCTCCCTGATCAACTTCTCATTGATTCTGAAGTGAAATCTTGATGGAATGTACGTAATGCCTTCAAAATCCATTTATGTCCCTTTTCTAATCTCTACGTTTCAACAACATGATCATGGAGATCTTTTGTCACTCAGTGGACCACAGTTGTCTCCGTGTTGTTTTATGTCATGACTCTAGTGTGTGACTGGCAGAATAAAATAAAGGGATCAAGGCTGACTATGTCATTGTGCCTTACTCAGATGTACAAGCAAGAATGAAATGTAGTCTTCCCACAATAATCACGGGGGTTAGGGGCGCAAGACCCCCGCGAATGTGGAAAGCCGCGAATAACTCTAGGTTCCCCTAACCCTTTACTGTACTTATAATAAATTTCTGTATGCATGTATGGTAGTAAATGATAAAACAGATTAATAATACATATATTTTATGCATTCATGATTTATTAATTTTTAAAAAAGTTTTTCTTACATACGCGCATTGTCTGCAATTTTTCACAGTACACTGCAAATCTCCAAAAAATTCCCATTTAATTATCGATGGCAAACCCACAAATAACCGAATTTGCAAATGTGGAACCCACGAATATAGAGGGATGTTTCTCCTGGACCACAGTGCACAGTACACTAAACAATCAACATGACACAGGACATCACAGAAAAATTCAACAGACAAGTAGATGAACGAACCAATGAGAAAATGAACAGTTATATAATAAATAAATATATAAGATGATAAACAGATGAATAGAGTAAGATAAGAGGATCACTGCAAACAGCCAGTAGTGGAGATACAGTAGGAGGTGGTCTGTGGCGATGCTAGTGATCAGTCCCATGCTTTCCGAGATTCAGCAGCCTGACAGCTTGTGGAAAATGTTACAGCAAATACAGTTACAACCCCTGTTACAAATTACGTGCAGCTAAGCCGTTGGCAGTTTCTTATTCCAATTATTTTCCCTAATAATAACAATCCATTTGTTTTTCAACTGCAAATTGTTGCTTACAACAGCACGTTAAAAAGTAATGAAAACGTCTACTATGATTTTTCTGTATTTTAGCCTTTTCATCGACAAATGTTGAAAGTGTAAAAGTGTTTCTTTTCAAACTAACAAAAGCATAAAATTGTAAAACTATTATGAAGCATCTTATGGGACTAAGACAAAGTGAAAAACCCTGGGGCACAATGACATGAAGATGGAGCTTCATTGAAACTCTTACACACACTGGCAGTATGATGGTTCTGAGATCTGCTGGCACCACATGGTGTTACATGAAGGCTTTATGTCTCTGGAAGGTCTGACCTTTGGTACGGGTGAGCCGTGGAAGACCATGAGGAGATTCACGCTGAGCACGTTACAGGACTTTGGCATGGGACGCAGCACCATTGAGGACCGCATTGTGGAAGAGGCTCAGAGACAGGTCGGGGTCTTCCAGGAGCATCAGGGTAAAGTGTCTCTGCACACCTCTATAGCATCTTCCATCTTCACCACAGAACTACCGGTGCTGGAGCAATGATAAGCAATGTTAAACCTAGCACATACCTTCCTTCACCTGATTTTCCTCCAGGAAAACCTTTCAATCCCACAGAAGGCATCTATTCAGCTGTTTCCAACATCATCTGCCAGCTGGTGTTTGGGCACCGCTTTAAGTCAGATGACCCCGTGTTCCTGCAGCTCCAGAGATGGCTCTCTGAGTCAGTCCGACCGGCTGGCTCCCCTGAACTGCTGGTATGGGTTTTACACCTGAGCAGAAACTCTTCATCTTGACAAATGATCACATGTAAGGAAACTTCAACAAAAATTTCAGCACTAGCGCACTTCTCTTGTAAAATCTTTAGGTGGTCTCCTATTAGAGTAAAAGTTGGGTAGGGTTGCATGCTGTAATGCTGTTTTACTCCCGAGTACAACATTCAGATAAACTGATTCAGTTACAGTTTTCAGCTTAATATACCCATGCAGCCAAAAGGCTAGATCTTAGGATTATAAATAGTAATTATAAATGATACAGTTTAATGTTAGCATCAGATGAGTATTATGAGGATTTTGGAGCTGCTTCCTTATTCATGACTTAACTTTATACCTCATTATCCTCTGCACCTAAGTTTTTCTATGCAGTTTTGTTTTGTTTCCTATCCTTTCATCAGGTGTACAACCTTATCCCAAAGCTAAGGATGGTGCTGAGAGATATTAAATCGATGGAAAAAAAAAACATACAAGAAAACCGCACACATTTCAGGAACATCTGCCTCCAGCGCAAAGTTCAGCTAGACAGCAATGATCTGAGGAGCTTCCTGGACAGTTTCCTGGCTCGGCAGAAGGAGAAGGTGAGAGGATTCACAGACTGACATAGTCCTCTTTTCAGCAGGATGATGACACTTATTGGTTAATCACGGGTTCTGCAGCTCTATAACCAATTTTATATTATATACGCTATAACAAAGTTTTTTTGCTTTTTTTTGCTGCAAATGCACTTAATGGAGGCAAAGAGAATCCTCGTAAATCTCTCCATGAGCAAAAAAGATCATCAATCACCTTCCCAGGACTCCAGTTAAACTGTTTGTCTTAAACTATCTTTTCTGACTCCAGGAACCCAAACACTTACGTTAATGAGGGGAATATGGTCGTGTCAGTCCGAAACCTTTTTAATGGAGGCACTGAGACAATCTCCACAACCCTCCGCTGGGGTCTCCTGCTCCTGATGAAGTTCCCCCACATCCAAGGTGAGTGTCAGCCAAACACCATCAAGTGGCTAGAGGTCCACACAACATTTTTCAAATTTGAAACTGCAAACCCCAAGCAAATGAAAGTTCACTTATTAAAAAAACCCTCACTGAGCCTCTCCACTCCACCTCTCCTTCTATTCATACCACAGAAAAGGTGCGTGCAGAAATTGAGCGCGTGATTGACAGAGATCGTCCCCCAAGGGCAGAAGACAGAAAGAGACTGCCATACGCAGACGCTGTGGTACACGAGGTCCAGCGCTTTGGGAATGTGGTTCCTAACAACCTGCTGCGACAGACAACAAAGAACACCACCTTCAGAGGTTATCACATTCAGGAGGTGGACCAGTGTATCCCACTGGCAGGATGTCCCAGGGCAGACCCAGGTAGTATCTCTAATCTTGTCTGGGAATGTGAGTGGAATCACCAAGGGGTGCTAGGAGTCTATTGCTACAGAAAGGAAAGTGGCCTCCTAAGCTTGACCTGGTAACTGTCTTGACCCTCACCAGGGTAAGTGGACTGAAAATGATTGGATGATTTATCAGTTTTAAGGCATGAATGAAATTAATGAAAAACATTACGACACTAGTTACTGTTGCCAAGTGGAAGATGTTCTTCCAAAGGATGGATGTGAAGGACGTCCAACCTGAAGGAGTCCACCCACCCTCTTCCTCCACAGGGAACCCTTGTCATGCCTTTACTCACCTCACTGCTGTTTGACAAGACACAGTGGGAGACACCATACCAGTTCAACCCAGGACACTTCCTGGATGCTGACGGCCGCTTTGTCAAGAAGGATACGTTTCTTCCCTTCTCTGCAGGTGAGTGTGGAGAGGACGACCCAGCAGCCCTGCCCTTCCCCACAACACAGCTAACACTACCTCTTTCTAATACTCTTTTTATAACATGCTTATGGTTTAAACTGTCAATGCTGCATGTATATTTCTTGGAATAGACAAGAAATAACAAGACAAGTTTCTTTTCTAATGTTCAGTTGTCCTGCAATTTCTGTCTGTTATCTGCATAACAGGTTGCAGGGCATGTGTGGGTGAGACCCTGGCCAAGACGGAGCTCTACCTGTTCTTCACGGCCCTCCTGCAGAGCTTCCGTTTACAGCCACCTGATGGCATCATGCATTAGGCCCTGGACCTGACCCCACTGCCAGGATTTAACTGCTCACCCAAACCCTTCGAGCTGTGTGCTGTTAACAGCTCGAAGGGACACACAATCACAAAAAACCCCTCAAATGTTGATCAGTCTATTTTAACTGCCAGCACATTGTTACATTATTAATCTGACTTGTGTAAGTAAAACCTCTTTCAAATGTATTACATGTATTTCTTGGCAATAAAGCACTGAAAATGACTGAATTGAATTCAGTGTTGAAGTTGAAGCTGACAGATAGACATTGTGAGAAGATGTGATTCACTTCTAAATCCCACAGGCATTTCTGTAGAGGTGGATCGATCATGCTCCTCCTACACAGGACGGCTACTTCCTTCCTGTTAATCTGGAAGATTCAGAAAGCGGCTCTGAAGTGGTCAGTCAGATAAGCGTAAAATACAGTCTAAGTGAGCTGTTGAGTCTTCTGGTGGATTCAATCTCTCACCTCACCAGTTTTTAATCAGCTAAGAGGTTGCCAGTGGCAAAGCTTACCAACCTGATCCTTAACAGCTACTACCAAAAATCACTTGGCTGTCCAGTAAAAGAACCCGTGCATCATATGGACACTACTGAAAGCTCTCAGCCATTACAGATTTATCCTGCTCTAATTCTGAGCAGTTTTCAGTGACAACTGTGAGTGTTGCTTCTCTCCCTATTAATTCTATCTGCAACTAGTTGAGCGGCAAAAACAGTAGTACTGGACTAAGTGGCTGCACTAAAGGGTGCACATGGTCCTGTAAAATGGCTTCATATTCACTGGCAATCTTTACACCTAATGACTCTCACAAGATCTTTGCCCACACCATGACAGATCTCCCAACATGTTTCACAGTTGGCAAAAAACATTGTGGGCCGAAGGCATCCTTTGGCCAACTTCCAACACAAACCCAATCAGGGGCAGGAAATGCAGGGAAAAGTGACTCACCAGACAATATTACATTTTCCACTGCTCATGGGTCCAGATTTTGCGCTCCCTAAACCAGGTTATGCACCTTCCTGTGTTGGCCTTGGAGAGGTTTCTGAATGGCAGCCCTGCTATTAATTCCAGCTTTATGATGCTCACGATGTACAGTTTTCCCTGAAACTGGATCAAAGAGAGTCAGTTCTGTGGAAATACTGTTCCCTTTGACAGATTTTCAGTTTTAGTGACTGATGCACTTGTAATTCAGGCCCTGATTATTCAGCCTTTTTGGACTTCTTCCTGCTCTGAAAGCATGTCAAGGTGCTAAGAATCTCTTTGAAAGAACCTCTGGAGGACCTCTGCTCACTTTTTGAGGGGCTGTCACCAGACAGGCACCCAGAAGGTGTACTAGGCATGGTCTATGTCATTGCCCATGTCTGAGCTTTCGTAACATCCCATTCTTGTTGCCCTGCCCAACCCCCTGACTTTCTATGACCATTTACAGGAGTCCAGAACACTCCACTACCAAAAGGACCCCAGTGATATTTCACAGCCAGAGAGGAATTTTTCACCAGTCTCCACCTTTAAAGGACCTCTGCCTCCATCTGGTACAGACCTCAAATGGGGAACCATAAAACTCCACAGCTGCCAAGAGTTCCTGAGGCGAGGTTGCCTCAACAACCGCTTCAACAACTGAAGAGGCTCTCTAAATTACTTAGATGAAAGATGAAAGAGCAAAAAATGACGAGCACAGTACTGGGTAATGGAACTAACTGAAGTAAAAGCAATAGCATATATCTGACCTCCACAAACAAAACCTGAACTCTTGGATCATAGGAAAAATTCCTTCGTGTGATTATGTCATCTGGTCACCTGCTATAGAAGATGTGATGCCCCTATTTACTTAAGGACTCCAAACGATTTCCAG
>UFQX01001645.1:0-19177 GCA_900497675.1 Arapaima gigas
GCCACCTTGCCGGACAACAATGTGATGAGGTGGTTTGGGGCAGCCCAGCAGAGGGGCACAGTTCTGGTGTTCACTGCAGTCCAAGCTTTCATCTGTGTGGTGTGGTTGACTACTGCACCCCCCATGCCCTACAAAAACACTCACTACCAAAATTCCCGGATCATTTTGGAGTGCGCACTGGGATCGGTGGTCGGGTTTGGCTGTGTATTCAGCTACATTAGCCTGTTGGCTGCAGTTTGTTTTTTGCTGGCTTTTCTGGCCAGGAAGCTGCCCGACAACTTCAACGAGGCCAAGTTCATCACCTTCAGCATGCTCATCTTCTGTGCCGTGTGGATCAGCTTTGTACCCGCCTACGTCAGCTCCCCGGGGAAGTACACGGTCGCCGTGGAGATCTTCGCCATCCTGGCCTCCAGCTTCGGGCTCCTGGTGGCCGTATTTGTGCCGAAGTGTTACATAATCCTGCTGCATCCAGAGAAAAACACTAAGAAGGCCATGTTGGGCCGACCCACTTCCAAAAAATAGCTCCATTACAGATATTCACGTAGATTCTGAAATTTAAGTATCTTTATGTTTTTTAACTTTTACTAGTGTCTTCATGTTTCAGTCAACTTAAACTTTAGTTATTTTTTTTCTATTTTAGTGTGTTTAAACCTATATAAAATATAAATGCACAATTTCATGTTTTATCAAAATCCATAAAATTTCCCTTTACAAAAAAGTTGTATAAAAATATTTGAAAATAACGATTCATATTCCCAGGGGATTACTGCATGTGTGTCTCCTGTTGTACACTTTTAAAAACACATTTTCTGTATCATAACCACTGAAGTGTCCTGGGATCTCCAGTCTTGCAATAGGAGGACCACCCAGGGTGGGTGCATGGCTGGGATGAAGGCGAGAATGAACCTTAAACACACAGTTTGTGTCGATGTTCATGATGGCAGCATGTTGCCGTCTTGAAACATCTGTGTCAAATCAATATCTTATACTCTTATTCCTCAAGTTTAATATTAAAAATATGAAACTATTGACTCACATAAATTCTGTTGATGAAGAAAAGATGAAACACCACCCTGTCTCTGACTGGTTCACACTGAACTCGGGGTGGTTTTAGTATGAGCCAACTTTCCCAATCTAATCAACCAGAAACATCCACAGTAACCACTCCAAAAAGACCTTTGAGCCCAGGAGCAGATGAGTGTTGCTGTGCTGTGTGGGGTGAGGGACTGATAAGTGCAGGAGACACTTTTGGTGCCATAAATTAACACCATCACCACCGTTTTATTCACTTGGACACAGATCAGCCAGGCCACAAAGCTGATGATGAAGGCCAGGTGCTGAGCCTTGCAGGACCAGGGTGTGGGCTGGTTTACAAAGATCAGTTTGCTGAGAACCAGCATGAGCACGTGTTGGTGGTACAGGAAGATTGATGACTGCATGAGCATCATCGCAATGGGCAATGACCATGTGCCGAACCTGCAACACAGTTACCAGTTATAAGTAATGTGTATTGCCATCCTGAGGGACTCACTCATTTTGATGTACACTGAACTGCAATGCAGGTGGAAAGTGGTCACAGTGCATTGCCTCTATCGAGAACACAACTGGTCAGCATAACTGGTCATCAAGCAAATGAAAGTTTGGCTGGAAGGGAGTGTGTTTTCACCACAGTGTCACAGGTGTAGTGTGGCTTTATAATCCTGCAGCAGATATAAGTCACGCAGTTTACTCTACAAATGACATTTGACGTGGTTAAGCAATTTTCACCAGATAACAGTGTTGGAAACCACACTGGGCATAAAGACAATAATAAGAAAACGAAAGTAAAGAAAACCAGTGACTCACAAAAATGACACAAAAGTGCTGTAATGCCAGTGTTAGGAAGCAGACGCATGCAGGTGCAAGATGACAATCTCTGTTTATTGATGGGGGATGTTCCAAAGGCATGGTTACAAAACAGGCGAGGGTCAAAACTGGTACTCAGTATAGCACAGGCAAGATAACAGGAAAGGATGAGGCGTAAACAGTGGTCAGACGAAAGCACAGGTCGATATTGGTTAAGGCACACAGGAGAAACACTCGGTACGCACAGACAAGTCATGGGCAATACTTCGTGAGGGTTTGCTGGAGAACACGTATCTATATAGACTATGGGGAACAAGGAGGAAGTGCAAGTGATTACAGGTCGGGAGGGACGGAGTCCGGAACAGGGGGAATGACAAGTGCACGAGAACGGTGACAGGCAGACATGCGGTTCGTGGATGGGGTCCAAAGCCCAGACACTTGCGAGTTGTTCTCGTGAGTTCTTTATTTCCCGAATCGCGACTGTGGCCCTTTTACCGTGATCACATGACTCATGCGTGATGTTACACGCAGACTGGAACATGTTTACAGCCAGTGTTAAATGCTGGGACTGGACTCAGACCGGACTGTTTGGACGCAGAAGATACATCGTCTGTGACTGGATACATCAGCAGGTCTGTGAATGTTTCTGTGGTCAGTGAGACTGTCCCTATTCAAGTGATCTTGAAGTCTTTGTTAAATTTGGAGGTCCACTTCTTAAGAACTGTGATGCTGTGTTTCAATCTGGCAACAGAGTGGTGCCAAACATATCCAGGGTCAATTTAATCAGCATTACTAGGAAGAAGACTGCCAACAACCAGAAGACCCAAGAGCACATTGGGGACAATGACTCAGGGAGGATGTGTCACAGCATTCAGACCATCACTGACTACAAGTGTCAGTGATGGCAAAGTGTCTTTATCCCACAAGATGAATGACTTCTATGACTGGTTTAAAGCTCTCAGTATAACACAAGCACCTTTTCTAGGCAACCATTTACTGTCTGTGCCCATTGCTGTGAGCTGATGAGGCTCTGGTAAGAGTCAACACACAGAAACCTTCAATTCCAGACCATATTCCCAGGCATGCACTAAAGGAGTGCACTAGTCACCTGGCTGCGGTTTTCACTGACCCCTTTAACACCTCACTGTCTCAGGCTGTCCTTCCTAAGCACTTCAAGTCCACAATCATCCCAGGCCCTCAATACCTGCTGTCTCATTACATTCACCTCTGTTATCATAAAGTGCTTTGAGAGACTAGTTATGTCCCACATTAAGATTTGCTTCCAACTTTCAACAGTAGACCTGCACCAGTATTCCTCCTGCCCCAGTAGGTGTACTGTGGACCCCATCACCACTGTGGTACATCTGCCCCTGACCCATCTGGTGGGTAAAGACTGTTATGTCAGAGTGCTGTTCATTGGCTTCAGCTCAGCTTTCAATACCATCAATCAATACAACAAAGGAGAAAATGCCAGAAAAAAACATGCAAAACGTAGCATAAGCATAAGATCATCTGTTCAACATGAATGATTATTTTAGCAAATAAACTGAAAGGTTTTGTTAAAAGTAGCTGTGATGGGAGGGGTATGAAGATGTATCCCCCTGGGAGATCCACAGTGGAGCACAGTAACAGTGACTCTGGTCCCTGAGAGGTGCGTATTCCTATAAAACAGGGAGCCACCCCCTGTGAGGTACTTAGTAGGGGGTGGACATGTGCAGCCCTGTGCAACTGCTAAGGCCACTGCTACTGCGACTGTGCCTGGTTATGTCTGTGGTCTGGATGACAACCTTCTCTTCCTCTTCAGCTACTGTCCCCAACATCACCTGCCATTCATGGGGGAACTTCCGCCTAAATCAGATGTATCGTCCAGGGGACGTGGTGTTTGGGGGGCTCTTTGAGAGTCATTTCCTGACTGAGTTTCCAGATCTGTCTTTCACATCAGAGCCGGAGCAGCCCAGGTGTGAGCGGTGAGTTAATAAAAGCTTTATTTCTGCCTGCTACAAAACAAATGTTTAAAGGAAACAGGCACCACTTTGATATATTATAGCCAACACATGAACAATATTTTTCCTACTAGTCTGTAATAAAAATAAATTACAGGCAGCACATTTTGTCTCTCCACACTGTCTTCTTACCAGGTTGGACCCAGCAGGCTTTCAGGTAGCACAAACAATGGCTTTTGCCATCAAAGAGATTAATCGAGACCCTTCTCTCCTGCCAAATATCACACTGGGGTACCATCTCTATGACAACTGTATGAAGCTGGCTGTGGCCTTCCGGGCAGCAATGGCACTGATCAGTGGCACAGGGGGCACTTTCTCACACCTGGACTGTGCTGGAATACCGCCAGTCCTTGGAATCGTGGGGGATCCAGGATCCACTCACTCCATTGCCATTTCCAGAGTGCTGGGTCTGTTCCGTGTCCCCTTGGTAAGTCCTCAGCATGAATTCCAAACCTCATGACTTAGGACAACCCGTATGCCTCAATTTCTTAACTTTTTTTTATTAATAATTCTGAAAAAAAAGATTTTATACTTCTTTTCTATGTTATCATCATTTTGGAGTCTGTTTGTGAGCCCAGTTGTTAAATGCTGTTTACCCTGTGGGTTCTCATTATGCTTATTTCCTCCTGCCCCAGGTCAGTTACTACGCCACTTGTTCATGTCTGAGCAACAAGCAAGAATATCCATCCTTCTTCAGAACCATCCCTAGTGATGCCTTCCAAGTGAAGGCTATGATCCAAATTTTACAGCGGTTCCACTGGACCTGGGTGGGTCTACTGGTCAGTGATGATGACTATGGGCTCTATGCAGCACACATCTTTCACATGGAGATGAGCCAGTATGGGTGCATCGCATTCCACGAAATTCTTCCTCGGGACAACAGCCAAGCTCAGGTGCGTCGCATTGTGGCCACCATATTGCGTTCAACTGCACGGGTCATAGTGGTTTTTTCCCCCTCATCATACCTCCTGCCATTAGCCGATGAGCTGGTCATGCAGCAGGTAAAAGAGAGGCAGTGGATTGCTAGCGAGGCCTGGGCCACCTCATCCGCCTTTCAAAAAACCAAGCTGCTTCCCATTCTGGGAGGCACACTGGGAATCGCCATCCGTCGAGGGGAGATCCCAGGACTCCGTGAGTTCCTCCTCCGCCTCCGACCTGACTCTCACCCAGATAACAACATGGTCACCATGTTCTGGAAGGAGACATTTGGCTGCCAGTTTCAGCAGCTGGCAGCAGGCAATGACATACAGACCTGCACTGGCCAAGAAGATCTCGAAACAGCAGACTCAGTGTACAGCGATGTGTCAAACCTCAGAGCTGCCTATAATGTCTACAAGGCTGTGTATGCTCTCGCACACGCCCTCCACAACCTGCTGAGCTGTGAACAGGGCAAGGGGCCCTTTGCAGGGAACACCTGTGCTGAGCTGCACACCTTACAGCCCTGGCAGGTAGGACTGCAGTGTCTCAGTATGTTCAGGAAAATTAGTTTGATGTTTTCTGCACTTTACTCTGTACCTGCAGCATAAGAAGTTCATCACTCTCTCAAAGTGTCTCCACATGTCCTCCTAATCAAACCAATTTCAGTATTGACTGAATCTTGCCTCCTGTGACCCTTCTTCCTCTCAGCTGTTGTACTACCTGGAGCGAGTGAACTTCACAACACACTACGGGGACCGAGTTTCCTTTGATGAGAACGGTGATGCCCTGGCCATTTATGATGTGTTGAACTGGCAGGCGGCTCCTGATGGCACCATCCAGCCTGTCACTGTGGGCACATATGATGAGGCAATTCCTGGTACTGACAAACTCACACTGGACAGCAACAGAATCTTCTGGAACTTCAAATCAAAAACAGTATGTTGTATTCTTCCCTTCCCACCAAATTCTTTTAAGTTTGGCAGCCACATTTCTGTGTGTCAGTCAGAAACTGTTAACAGATTTATAATTAGATGGGTAAAAAATATTTTGGAGAAACACCTGGACATTTCCCTTGTGTGGTGTTAATTTCATGATGGAAACGGCAGTGATTTCCTGACCGAATAACAACCTCCACCTGAGATCAGGCACCTCAGAGATCAGGTGATGTGCAGACATAGAGCGGCTTGGAATCTCTGGGTCTTCACAGCAAAATAGGCTTCTGCAATGTCAGTTCTGTGACTACAGCTCCAATAACTGCTTTCTTACCCACAACCAGCCCCCCAGATCAGTATGCAGCGAACCATGCCCTCCAGGGACCAGGAGAACAACCAGGAAGGGCGAACCTGTCTGCTGCTTTGACTGTCTGCCCTGTGCAGATGGAGAGATCAGCAACACCACAGGTGAGCTGGAATGTGACCTGCTCAAACAGCCACTGGCCACTTTTCTGACCGAAAACTGTAAGATCTGGTCATGAAATCGCAAATTCCACGTGTGGGAAAAGAAAGTTGATGCCTTCTTTCCGGCTCAATTCCCTGTACACTGAACATGATTATGTGCCGTGTTGTTGCGATTCTGTCCCACTGTATTGGCTGTTCCACTGCCGCTGCTCCCATCATGCATCTCCCTCTCTTCCAGACTCCAGCGAGTGCTACAGGTGTCCCCCAGACTTCTGGTCCAATGAGGCACAAGACAGCTGTGAGCCCAAACCTGTGGAGTTCCTCTCCTTCGAGGAGCCCCTTGGCGTGTGCCTGACGGTCACGTCGTTGCTGGGCGTGTGCGTGTGCCTGGCCGTGCTGTCGGTGTTCGCCCGGCATCGCTCTACGCCCGTCGTGCGTGCCAACAACTCGGAGCTGAGCTTCCTGCTGCTGCTGGCGCTGGCGCTCTGCTTCCTGTGTGCGGTGCTTTTCATCGGGCAGCCTCAGCAGTGGGCCTGCCAGCTGCGCCATGTGGTGTTTGGCCTGGCCTTCGCCCTCTGCATCTCCTGCATCCTGGTGAAGACCATCGTGGTGGTGATGGCGTTCCGCGCCACCTTGCCGGACAACAATGTGATGAGGTGGTTTGGGGCAGCCCAGCAGAGGGGCACGGTTCTGGTGTTCACCGCTGTCCAAGCATCCATCTGTGTGGTGTGGTTGACTACTGCACCCCCCACGCCCTACAAAAACACCCACTACCAGAATTCCCGAATCATCTGGGAATGCGCTGTGGGCTCGGTGACCGGGTTCGGTTGCGTGCTTGGTTACATCAGCCTGCTGGCCTCCGTCTGCTTCCTGCTGGCCTTCCTGGCCAGGAAGCTGCCCGACACTTTCAATGAGGCCAAGTTCATCACCTTCAGCATGCTCATCTTCTGCACCGTGTGGATCACCTTTGTACCTGCCTACGTCAGCTCCCCAGGGAAGTACACGGTCGCCGTGGAGATCTTCGCCATCTTGGCCTCCAGCTTCGGGCTCCTGGTGGCCATATTTGTGCCCAAGTTATGCATCATCCTTCTCTATCCAGACAAGAACACTAAGCAGGCCATGATGGGTCGACCCACTTCTAAGTAGTTCCATTATAAATATTCATGTACTTTCTGAGATCTTAGTATGGTCATGTGTCAGTTAACTTTTACTTTTTCAATATTTCTATGTGTTTACTTACAGAAAATATTAATATAGAATTTCATTTTTATGAACATCCATAAAGTTTCTCTTGACAAAAAGGTTGCAGTGATTCTGTTTGCGGATCACTGACAATAAAAATATTTGGCAATAAAGATTCATATTCATGTAGTACTTTGAGAGACTAGTTATGTCCCACATTAAGCTTTGCCTCCTACTTTCAACAGCAGACCTACACCAGTATTCCTCTTTTCCCAGTAGGTCCACTGTGGACCCCATCACCACTGTGGTACATCAGCCCCTGCCCCATCTGGTGGGTAAAGACTGTTATGTCAGAGTGCTGTTCACTGGCTTCAGCTCAGCTTTCAATACCATCTTCTGCCAGCAACTGGTCTATAAAATGTCCTCACTGGGTCTGAACACCCCTTGTGCAGCTGGTTCCTACACTTCCTGACTAACGGGCCACAGACAGCAAGGACCCAAAACAGCACCTCCCACACCACCATCCTGAACGCTGATGCGCCACAAGACTGTGTGTTCAGTCCACTGCTGTTTAGACTTGTAACCCATGACTGTGGTGCCAAATACATCAGAAATCACACCATCTAGTATACTGAGGACACCAGAGTTGTGGTCCTCATTACCATCAAAAAGAAGCTGGCCTACAGATGGGAAGTGAGACGGCACTGGGTCTGGTGCAGGTCAACAATCTGTGTCTTAGTGTCTTATAGGTTCTTTTGGAAAGACTCAAGCTATTAACACTTCTCTGTGCTTGTTCAGCAGTGCACCTGGTGAACAGTTTCAAGTTCCTGGGAGGTCACATCAGAAAGAAACTTTTTTTCAGATTATTTAGGCTGTTTTCAAAATTTATTTTGTCTAGTTTTTCTGGGTACAACTTAGCTTTCTGCTCAAGGGCACGGAATGAATAAGTTATTGAATCCACCAAACTGTCCAGTTTAGGTAGTTTGTATTCAACTTTGACAAAGTGAATTTCAAAGTTATTCACACAGTCGGTACATCACTGACCTTTGAATTCACAGCCTCAGTGGAGGAAGAAAGTTTCTGAATGGGCAAACAGGCACTCAACATTTTTCTTCTTTATCAAAACCAACCATCATTTCCATAGTAACTTTGTTTGATTATATTGCCTCAATAAGACTTTCAATGGATTATAGTTTAGTTATACCTTTCCTGAGAGCAGATTGATGAAAAAACCTGATAGTCCTTCTCATCCTTGGAACATAACATGTCAGTTTTCATGAATTAAAAAACCTTTAAATCCCTTGAAAAGAGGCAAAAAATAAACATTGTGGGTCTATAAAATAGGAGATAAGGTGTATGCAGTCAGTCTGGAAATCAGCCACCCTCTTTCTTGCTGAGGTGTACAATACCACCTACACCAATGACAAAGATCACCCTGTAGCTCTGCAATATTCTGAAGGTATTGAGCTTTTTGATCCTGCCCAACCTATAGGCCTGTAGTTCAAATTCTTCAGCAAAAGCAGCAACATACACGTTTCTACCCTCCAGCACCACCTATAGACGATTTGCCTTCTAGTGCAGACAGATATTCTTGCTGTTTCCCACTGGCTCACTGCAGTCAGCAGTGTTTTCTTCACTGCTCTTAACAGAGAGCTGCAGTTCAATTCCAGGAACATAATGATGCAGGAAGAAAAGAAAAACAATACAATGAAGGGAAAAAAGTCAGAGAAAAATGACAAGACGCATCTTAAACAAGTTCCTCATCTGTTCAACACGAATTACTATTTTAGTAAACAAACTGAAAGCTTTTGTTAAAAGTAGCTGTGATGGGATTGGAAGGGAGATTTGTCCCCCGGGGAGACCCCAGTGGAGCACAGTAACAGTGACTCTGGTCCCTGAGAGGTGCTTATTCCTATAAAACAGGGAGCCACCCCCTGTGAGGTACTGAGTAGAGGGGTGGACATGTGCAGCCCTGTGCAACCGCAAAGGCGACCTCTAGAGCAACTGTGCCTGGTTATGTCTGTGGTCTGGATGACCACCGTCTCCTCCTCTTCAGCTACTGTCTCCAACATCACCTGCCATCCATGGGGGAACTTCCACCTAAATCAGATGTATCGTCCAGGAGATGTGGTGTTTGGAGGGCTCTTTGAGATGCACCTTCTCACTGTGTTTCCAGATCTCTCCTTCATATCAGAGCCAGAGCAGCCCAGGTGTCAGAGGTGAGTTGAGTCAAATCAAATGTTATTAACAACAAGCAGATAAGCAAAATTTCACCCATGTATCTGCTATTAATATGAAATACAAGCAGAACATTCTGTCTCTCTACACTGTCTTCATATCAGGTTGGACCCAATGAGCTTTCAGTTTGCACAGACAATGGCTTTTGCCATTGAAGAGATCAACCGAGACGCCTCTCTCTTGCCTAACATCACACTGGGGTACCGTCTCTATGACAACTGTGTGAAGCTGGCTGTGGCCTTCCGGGCAGCAATGGCATTGATCAGCGGCACAGGCGGCACTTTCTCAGACCTGGACTGTACAGGACAACCGCCAATCCTTGGAATCGTGGGGGACTCAGTCTCCACTCACTCCATTGCTATTTCCCGAGTGCTGGGTCTGTTCCGTGTCCCCTTGGTAAGTCTTGAGTGTGAATGACAAAACGATCTAAGAGCTTAGTTTACTCAAGAGCTAGGAGGACCTGCCTGCCTGAATTTCTATTTTTTATATCTTTATATTTATTAATACTTCCGAGAAAATGCATGCAGGATCTTTTTCTGTTTCTCTACCTGTGAGTTCTGTTGGTAGGTGCTGTTTATCATGTGGGTTCTCACAATGATTTTGTCTACCTTCCCTAGGTCAGCTACTATGCCACTTGTTCATGTCTGAGCAACAAGCGGGAATTTCCTTCCTTCTTCAGAACCATCCCCAGTGATGCCTTTCAAGTGAAAGCTATAGTCCAAATTCTCCAGCGGTTTCAGTGGACATGGGTGGGCCTGGTAGTCAGTGATGATGACTACGGACTGTATGCAGCACGTGCCTTCCATGAAGAAATGAGCCAGTTTGGGTGTGTTGCCTTCCACATGGTTCTACCCCGGGACAACAGCCGAGCTGAGGTGTGTCGCATTGTGGCCACCATATTACGTTCCACTGCACGGGTCATAGTTGTTTTCTCTACATCATCATACCTCTTGCCATTAGCCGATGAGCTGATCGTGCAGCAGGTAAAAGGGCAGCAGTGGATCGCTAGCGAAGCGTGGACTACTTCACCTGCCTTTCACACAAGTCAGCTGCTCCCCTTCCTGGGAGGCACACTGGGAATCGCCATCCGTCGAGGGGAGATCCCAGGACTCCATGAGTTCATCCTCCGTCTCCGACCCGACTCTCGCCCAGATAACACCATGATCTCCCTGTTCTGGGAAGAGACATTTGGTTGCCAATTTCAGCAACAGGAAGCAGGCAATCAAAGCAAGACCTGCACTGGACAAGAAGATCTGGAAACAGTAAATTCTGTGTATAGAGATGTGTCAAACCTCAGAGCTGCCTATAATGTCTACAAGGCTGTGTACGCTCTCGCACACGCCCTCCACAACCTGCTCAGCTGTGAACAGGGCAAGGGGCCCTTTGCAGGGAACACCTGTGCTGAGCTGCACACCTTACAGCCCTGGCAGGTAGGACTACAGTGTTTTGCCAGGAAAATTAGCATACTCAGCTTTACTCTTTATCTGCAGAAGCAAATCTTCATCAGTGTCCCTCAGTGTCCTCACAGGTCCTCATGATCTAATCAACTTCACAACTGACTGATTTCCTGCCTCTTGTGATTTTTCTTCCCTCAGCTGCTGTACTACCTGGAGCGAGTGAACTTCACAACACACTACGGGGATCGAGTTTCCTTTGATGAGAACGGTGATGCCCTGGCCATTTATGACGTGTTAAACTGGCAGGCGGCTCCTGATGGCACCATCCAGGCCATCACTGTGGGAACGTATGATGAGGCAATTTCCAGTACTGACAAACTCACACTGGACAGAGACAGAATCTTTTGGAACTTCGAATCAAATGCTGTACGTCATAATATTCCCTTCTCACCGTATTCTTGTAACTCAGATTTCTGTGTGTCAGTCAAAAACTGTTAACAGATTTATAATTAGAAGACCTGTTAGTGGAATCAGAATTAAGAGGGTAAAAACATTTTAGAGAAACACCTGGACATTTCCCTTGTGTGGCATTAATTTAGTAGTGGAAAAGCAGTGATTTCCTGACTGAATAACAACTTCCACCTGAGATCAGGCACCTCAGAGATCAGGTGATGTGCAGACTACGAGCGGTTGGGAATGTCTGGGGAGTCGCACAAAAATAGGCTTCCGCAATGTCAGTTCTGTGGCTGCAGCTCCAATAACTGCTTTTTTACCCCCCAACCAGCCCCCCAGATCAGTGTGCAGCGAACCGTGCCCCCCAGGGACAAGGAGAACACCCAGGAAGGGCGAACCTGTCTGCTGCTTTGACTGTCTGCCCTGTGCAGATGGAGAAATCACCAACACCACAGGTGAGCTGGAATGTGAGCTGGTCAAACAGCCACTGGGCCACAAACAGTAAATCTTTGCATATAGAAAGTTTTTTAGAAGAAACTCCCTGATGGTACTGACATACTGAGGGATGTTGTAATGACTAATACCAGATTTCCATCTCAGTGCAGCTGCTAAACTTGTCTGAAGCTTCTCTTTAAAAAATTAATTTCTTTCCTTTGTTTCTGATTGAAAACTGTAGGATCTGGTGATGAAATTGCAAATTCCACATGTGGGTAGAGAAAGCTGATGCCGTCCTTCCGGCTCAATTCCCTGAACACTGAACATGATTATGTGCCGTGTTGTTGCGATTCTGTTGCACTGTATTGACTGTTCCACTGCCGCTGCTCCCATCATGCATCTCCCTCTCTTCCAGACTCCAGCGAGTGCTACAGGTGTCCCCCAGACTTCTGGTCCAATGAGGCGCGGGACAGCTGTGAGCCCAAACCTGTGGAGTTCCTCTCCTTCGAGGAGCCCCTTGGCGTGTGCCTGACGGTCACGTCGTTGCTGGGCGTGTGCGTGTGCCTGGCCGTGTTGTCGGTGTTCGCCCGGCATCGCTCTACGCCCGTCGTGCGCGCCAACAACTCGGAGCTGAGCTTCCTGCTGCTGCTGGCGCTGGCGCTCTGCTTCCTGTGTGCGGTGCTCTTCATCGGGCAGCCTCAGCAGTGGACCTGCCAGCTGCGCCACGTGGTGTTTGGCCTGGCCTTCGCCCTCTGCATCTCNTCATCGGGCAGCCTCAGCAGTGGACCTGCCAGCTGCGCCACGTGGTGTTTGGCCTGGCTTTTGCCCTCTGCATCTCCTGCATTCTGGTGAAGACCATCGTGGTGGTGATGGCGTTCCGCGCCACCTTGCCGGACAACAATGTGATCAGGTGGTTTGGGGCAGCCCAGCAGAGGGGCACGGTTGTGGTGTTCACTGCAGTCCAANCGTTCCGCGCCACCTTGCCGGACAACAATGTGATCAAGTTTTTTGGAGCAGCCCAGCAGAGGGGCACGGTTGTGGTGTTCACCGCTGTCCAAGCATCCATCTGTGTGGTGTGGCTGACTACTGCACCCCCCACACCCTACAAAAACACCCACTACCAGAATTCTCTGATCATCTGGGAGTGCACCGTGGGCTCGATGGTTGGGTTTGGCTGCGTGTTCGGCTACATCGGCCTGCTGGCTACTGTCTGCTTCCTGCTGGCTTTTCTGGCCAGGAAGCTGCCCGACAACTTCAACGAGGCCAAGTTCATCACCTTTAGCATGCTCATCTTCTGTGCTGTGTGGATCACTTTTGTACCTGCCTACGTCAGTTCCCCAGGGAAGTACACGGTCGCCGTGGAGATCTTCGCCATCTTGGCCTCCAGCTTTGGGCTCCTGGTGGCCATATTTGTGCCCAAGTTGTACATCATCCTTCTCTATCCAGAGAAGAACACTAAGAAAGCCATGATGGGCCGACTTAGATAAAATATAAATGCACAATTTTTTGTTTTATGAACATCCATAAAGTTTCCCTTTACAAAAAAGTTGTAGTGATTTTGGTCAGGGGTCACTGACACTAAAAATATTTGGCAATAAAGATTCATATTCCCAGGGGATTTGTGCATTTGTGTATTATGTTGTACAATTTAAAAAACAGCTTTTTGTATCATAACTACTGAAGTGTCCTGGAATCTCCAGTCTGGCAATAGGAGGATCACCCAGGGTGGCTGTGTGGCTGGGATGAAGGCAAGAGTGAACCTTAAACACGCAGTTTGCGTCGATGTTCACAATGGCTACATGTTGCTGTCATGAAACATCTGTATCATGTCAATATCTTATACTCTTATTCCCCAACTTTAATATTAAAAACATGAAATTATTGACTCACATAAATTCTGTTGATGAAGAAAAGATGAAACACAACCCTGTCTCTGACTGGTTAACACTGAACTTGGGGTGATTTTACTGTTAACCAACTTTCCCAGTCTATTCAACCAGAAATGTCACCTGTCTTTTTTCAGTTTTCTTCACAATAGTTAGTAAAATCCACAGGAAACATCAAGGTTCAATTTAAAACTGACTGGATTATTTTCATGGACTAAAAACTGAAACAGTAAATGTGGACCTGGAAGCCCAAAGTGAAGGCAATGGATGCAAAGAGCACCACAGCAACCACTCCAAAAAGACCTTTGAGCCCAGGAGTACATGCGGGTTGCTGTGCTGTGTGGGGTGAGGGACTGATAAGTGTAAGACACTGGCTTCCTGCTGGACCTCCCGGAATTCAGACATATTTGGTGTGTGGCCAGCCAGAGTGCAACACAATACCTTCACCACTATAATAGCTTTCACTAGAACACAACCAAACAACATAATTGGTCATCAAGAAAATATAACTTTGGCTGAAAGGAATAACTTCAGCAACATAGATCTGTTTTCACCACGCAGACTGGAACATGTTTAAAGCCACTGTTAGACACTGGGACTGGACTCAGACTGGACTGTTTGGACTGGATCATTTTGTGGTCAGAAAAACTCTGACTCTTCAAATTATCTTGAAGCCTTTGTTGAATTTAAAAGTCCACTTCTTGCTGAAGGACTGTGGTGCTGTGTTTCAGTCTGGTAACAGAGTGGTGCCGAACATATCCAGGGTCAATCTGATCAGAAGGATCAGTGTCAGTGATGGCAAAGTGTCTTTATCCCACAAGATGAATGACTTCTATGACTGGTTTAAAGCTCTCAGTATAACACAAGCACCTTTTCTAGGCAACCATTTACTGTCTGTGCCCATTGCTGTGAGCTGATGAGGCTCTGGTAAGAGTCAACACACAGAAACCTTCAATTCCAGACCATATTCCCAGGCATGCACTAAAGGAGTGCACTAGTCACCTGGCTGCGGTTTTCACTGACCCCTTTAACACCTCACTGTCTCAGGCTGTCCTTCCTAAGCACTTCAAGTCCACAATCATCCCAGGCCCTCAATACCTGCTGTCTCATTACATTCACCTCTGTTATCATAATGTGCTTTGCAAGATGTCCCACATTAGACCTGCACCAGCATTCCCCCTGCTCCAGTAAGACCCCATCATCAGTGAGGTACATCTGCCCCAATGAACTTGAAGGGTAAAGATTTTTATATCAGAAAGCTGTTCACTGACTGCAGCTCAGCTTTGAATATTCAAGTAGAACCTGCACTGTCTGACCAATAGACCAAAGACAGTGAAAATCTACAACGGAACCTCCCACACCACCACCACAGTCTTGTACACTGACAATCTGTAAGGCTGTGTGCTCAGACCACTGCTGAGATACATGGCTCTCTTTTTCAGATGATAACCTCTCATCTGTTCTAACAAATGTAACCTTGAGGGTAAACTGGTACACCAGGCAATGGAATGGGCAGACAGACGCTCAGTAATTTTCTTCTTCATTAAAACCAACCACCATTCCCAGAGTAACTTTGAGTGTATCGCCTCAGTCAGACTTTCAATGGACTATAGTTTAGTTATCCCTTTTTTGAGAGCATTTTGATGCAAAAATGATAGTCCTTTGTGATGCCGTTGGCAGGAAGCAGACATGTGCAGGTGCAAGTTGGCAGGTGAGATTTATTAGCAAGAGAAGTTCCAGAATCGTGGTCAACACACAAGCAAGGGTCAGATCCAAAAGTCAACGTAGTACCAGAAGTGGTCGGGCTAGATCAAAGGTCGGAGACAGGCAAGGGTCGAACACCAGAAAAACAGACAGAAGAAATGCTTGGCACACTCAATAGTAACACGGGCAAAACTTCACACCTATGTGTCGGGCTACACAGGTTTTATACCTTGTGTAGGGAAACGAGGAGCAGGTGCTGGCAATTGTGAGGCTGGGCAGAACAGCAGGCAGAGCAGGGGGCGTGACATCCTTCTATTCCTTCAAAACAGATGTGAATTTTCATAAGATAAAAAAAACTTTAAATCACATAAAATAAGCAAAAATAAAAAAACAAACATTTTGAGTCTCTGTAAATGAGATAAAATTATGCAGTCAATCAATCAGCCATTTTCTTTCTTGCTGAGGTGCATAATACCACCTACACCATTGACAAAGATGACCCTCTAGCTCCGCAATATTCTGAAGGTGCTGATCTTTATGATCCTACTCAACCTTTCAGCCTCACGTGCATCACTTGGGTAATAAAAAACAGCAAAATACACATTCAAACAAACTGAAAGGTTTGGTTAAAAGTAGCTGTGATGCGAGAGGTAAAGAGATGTGTCCCCCTGGGAGACCCCCAGTGGAGCACAGTAACAGTGACTTTGGTCCCTGAGAGGTGCTTATTTCTATAAAACAGGGACTCACCCCCTGTAAGGTACTGAGTAGGGGGCGGACATGTGCAGCCCTGTGCAACTGCAAAGGCGACCGCTACTGCGACTGTACCTGGTTACATCTGTGGTCTGGGTGACCACCCTCTCTTCCTCTTCAGCTACTGCCCCCAACATCACCTGCCATCCGTGGGGGAACTTCCGCCTAAATCAGATGTATCGTCCAGGAGACGTGGTTTTTGGGGGGCTCTTTGAGGTTAATTTCCTGACTGTGTTTCCAGATCTGTCCTTCACATCAGAGCCGGAGCAGCCCAGGTGTGAGCGGTGAGTTAATAAAAGCTTTATTTCTGCCTGCTACAAAACAAATGTTTAAAGGAAACAGGCACCACTTTGATATATTATAGCCAACACATGAACAATATTTTTCCTACTAGTCTGTAAATAAAATGAATTACAAGCAGCACATTTTGTCTCTCCCCACTGTCTTCTTACCAGGTTGGACCCAATAAGCTTTCAGTTTGCACAGGCAATGGCTTTTGCCATCGACGAGATCAACCAAGACCCCTCTCTCCTGCCCAACATCACACTGGGATACCATCTCTATGACAACTGTATGAAGCTGGCTGTGGCCTTCCGGGCAGCAATGGCACTGATCAGTGGCACAGGGGGCACTTTCTCACACCTGGACTGTGCTGGAATACCGCCAGTCCTTGGAATCGTGGGAGATCCAGGATCCACTCACTCCATTGCCATTTCCCGAGTGCTGGGTCTGTTCCATGTGCCCTTGGTAAGTCTTCAGCATGAATTCCAAACCTCATGACTTAACTTTTTTTATTAATAATTCTGAAAAATAAGATTTTGCACTTCTTTTCTATGTTATCATCATTTTGGAGTCCGTTTGTGAGCCCAGTTGTTAAATGCTGTTTACCCTGTGGGTTCTCATTATACTTATTTCCTCCTGCCCCAGGTCAGTTACTATGCCACTTGTTCATGCCTGAGCAACAAGCGGGAATTTCCATCCTTCTTTAGAACCATCCCCAGTGATGCCTTCCAAGTGAAGGCTATGATCCAAATTTTACAGCGGTTCCACTGGACCTGGGTGGGTCTACTGAGCAGTGATGATGACTATGGGCTCTATGCAGCACACATCTTTCACATGGAGATGAGCCAGTTTGGGTGCATCGCATTCCACGAAATTCTTCCCCGGGACAACAGCCGAGCTGAGGTGCGCCGCATTGTGGCCACCATATTGCGTTCAACTGCACGGGTCATAGTGGTTTTTTCCCCCTCATCATACCTCCTGCCATTAGCCGATGAGCTGGTCATGCAGCAGGTAAAAGAGCGGCAGTGGATTGCTAGCGAGGCCTGGGCCACCTCATCCGCCTTTCACGAAACCAAGCTGCTTCCCATCCTGGGTGGCACATTGGGAATCGCCATCCGTCGAGGGGAGATCCCAGGACTCCGTGAGTTCCTCCTCCGCCTCCGACCTGACTCTCACCCAGATAACAACATGGTCACCATGTTCTGGAAGGAGACATTTGGTTGCCAGTTTCAGCAGCTGGGAACAGGCAGTGACAGCCAGACCTGCACTGGACAAGAAGATCTCGAAACAGCAAATTCTGTGTACAACGACGTGTCAAACCTCAGAGCTGCCTATAACGTCTACAAGGCTGTGTACGCTCTCGCACACGCCCTCCACAACCTGCTCAGCTGTGAACAGGGAAAAGGGCCCTTTGCAGGGAACACCTGTGCTGAGCTGCACACCTTACAGCCCTGGCAGGTAGGACTGCAGTGTCTCAGTATGTTCAGGAAAATTAGTTTGATGTTTTCTNGAGCTGCACACCTTACAGCCCTGGCAGGTAGGACTGCAGTGTCTCGGTATGTTAAAAAAAATAGCTTGAACTTTTCTGCACTTTACTCTGTACCTGCAGCATAACAAGTTCATCACTCTCTCAAAGTGTCTCCACATGTCCTCCTAATCAAACCAATTTCAGTATTGACTGAATCCTGCCTCTTGTGACCCTTCTTCCTCTCAGCTGTTGTACTACCTGGAGCGAGTGAACTTCACAACACATTACGGGGACCGAGTTTCCTTTGATGAGAACGGTGATGCCCTGGCCATTTACGATGTTTTGAACTGGCAGGCGGCTCCAGACGGCACAATCCAGCCTGTCACTGTGGGAACGTATGATGAGGCAATTCCCGGTACTGACAAACTCACACTGGACAACAACAGAATCTTCTGGAACTTCGAATCAAAAACAGTATGTTGTATTCTTCCCTTCTCACCAAATTCTTTTAACTTTGGCAGCCACATTTCTGTGTGTCAGTCAGAAACTATTAACAGATTTATAATTAGAAGGGTAAAAGACATTTTGGAGAAACACCTGGACATTTCCCTTGTGTGGCGTTAATTTAGTGTTGGAAACAGCAATGATTTCCTGACTGAATAACAACCTCCACCTGAGATCAAGCACCTCAGAGATCAGGTGATGTGCAGAGAGCCAGCAGCTCAGAATGTCTGGGGATTCACACAAAAACAAGCTTCCGCAATGTCAGTTCTGTGGCTGCAGCACCAATAACTGCCTTCTTACCCCCAACCAGCCCCCCAGATCAGTATGCAGTGAACCGTGCCCCCCAGGGACGAGGAGAACGCCCAGGAAGGGCGAACCTGTCTGCTGCTTTGACTGTCTGCCCTGTGCAGATGGACAGATCAGCAACACCACAGGTGAGCTGGAATGTGACCTGCTCAAACAGCCACTGGCCACTTTTCTGATTCAAAACTGTAGGATCTGGTCATGAAATCGCAAATTCCACATGTGGGAAGAGAAAGCTGNGGAATGTGACCTGCTCAAACAGCCACTGGCCACTTTTCTGATTCAAAACTGTAGGATCTGGTCATGAAATCGCAAATTCCACATGTGGGAAGAGAAAGCTGATGCCGTCCTTCCAGCTCGATTCCCTGAACACTGAACATGATTATGTGCCGTGTTGTTGCGATTCTGTCCC
>UFQX01001646.1:0-28344 GCA_900497675.1 Arapaima gigas
ACCAACCAGAAACCTCCCTGGTGGTAGATAAGAATCTACCTGTACTTCTCAACACACATTCAAATTGCGTGTCTAAGACTTTTGCACAGTACTGTATCTAGCAATTCAGTGTTTCATACCTATACACAAAAATTTATAATACATAGCAGTGTCACTGCAAGAATGTGTAAAGCAGCTTCTTCTACACTAGAGGTCATCAGAGTGTTTCTGTTAACAGGTGCTTTTCTCTAAGAAATCCCAGTTTTGTCCATGCATGTGCTCCTGTACTGTGTGTCCAGGCGCCTTAGTGTCAGTACTGTACAGTTGCAAAAAAGGTTTGTGTACACTTCGCAAGTACCTGGATTTCCGTATTAATTACTCAATATATGAGCACAGTCACTCCTCGTCCCGCTTTTTATGGCAGGGAGTGCAGATCAGTGTCCACCTCCCTCTGGTCACAGTGAGATCACAGTCTGTCTGCCTGTGTCAGGACAGCTCTACAGCGAGGCTGTACTGCTAAGTCTGTACTCTGTTACAGTTTTCCTCAGTTTGTAGTCAGTTACCACAATCAGGTACCCTACTGTAGTGCCCAGTCTGTTTAGAGCCAAATCGCACTGCAGTTTGCTTTGGTTTTCTCAGTCCAATTGGTCAGATATTTTTCTTTTTGTTTATTGATAATTTTGTGGGGTTGGATCTTTTGAGGTAGGGGTCAACTGTGCTGAGGCAGGCTGTTGTTAGTGCTGTTAGACTGGGTCAGTCTGCTGACTCTGATCTTCTTTTAAGTCACAATAATAGACAAACGCAAGCTTTCTAAACTAATAACACAAACATTTTACAAATTTACATTTTACATTTTACATTTTACAATAACACAACATTTTATTGTCCTTACTGAATCTTTTTCGAGTTTTTACATTGTTCAAACTCCATTGAAGTGCACAATATTTTTTGTGTAACTGTACAGACTTATAAAATCACATACACAGAGGACGACTGTGACTTTTGTGCCAAGTGCATCTTTTTCCTTAAACTGCTAAGATTAATTTGAATAATTCTTGTAAATTTAAAAAAGAGACCTCTTGTTAGCACAGGGCCTTTGCTTTTTCACTTCAATCTGTCGTCGACATCAGGGGTCATTAAATGACCCCTATATCCTTGTTAAGTACAGTGTCTACGTCTGGGTGCTGGGGTGAACGAAAGGCCATCTGTGAATTGTGAAGCACTTGAGTGGGTGGTTTGTCTCAGGGCTGAGGTTAAGCATGTGAAAGACGGCCGATGTCACTGGGTAAAAGTGATGTTTGACAGGATATTAAAATGCAGGCAGACAGCTGTCTGGAAGCCGGGTGATGAGGGAGCGCAGTGAAAATATGGAGATGATGGTGCTGTGTTTCCACATTAGTTCTTTGGCAATCGGCTCCACTGTTCTAATGAGTGTCTCCAAGCAGCAGGGAGTCATGGGTTTAGTCACTGTCTCCTCTGTTCCTGCCGTTCTGTTTGTGTTCATCAGGTGGTAAATAGCTTGTTGTTTCACATTGTTTTTTGGCTCTATCGGCAGTTGGGATTTCAGTTAGTAACGAACAGCTGGGGAGTTATTCACCTGTGGTACAAAGATGCTATTTTAAGAGGCATTGCTGCAAATGCTGAACAATTTAAAAAAAAAAAAAAAACTGAATGTACATTTTAAAATTGTAAAACTGTCTTTTACGTCTGCTTATTTGTATAAATCTGATCTGCCAATGTAGGCAGGGTAACTGAAGCGCCACCTTTTAAGCAAACAAGTTATTGTTTATGTTTTCAGATGCTTATTATAACATATTTTTTATTCTTTTTGAATGAAAAAGTGGTCTCAGCTTCATGGTACAGTACAGCAAATACAAGTGAAGTGCTAGAAGGAAGTTGTTTTAAGAAAGATGACATATCATATCAGTATGTAGCGCCACGATATTTCAGTTCAAAACCTTCAAAAAGTACAATGTTTCACAGTTTTCTTGTAGGTATTGGCAGTGACTTAACCTAAAAACTTCTCTTTAATCATTTGCAGACTTTTATTGTGTAATTTCTTGTTTTGGCTTATCTTTAGTATCTTTTCTAGCTCACTTGTCAAATTATCCATAATACACAAGACCATTACTTACTGGAGATGTTTTTTCCTCTGGTACTGTACCACGATTATTGGATTTCTTGTCTGCATTGTGTTCAGTTGTTCTTTACAAGCGTAGTGCAGGTTTCAGCTGCCTGCTGCTAACATCTGACAGTGTTTGGGTCCTGTGGTTAGGCAATTTTTTATTAATTTGAAAACAAGGCAGACTTTTATCTATTAGATGTGTTCTTTTCTTTGCTGCTGTCCAGCCTTTGCCGTTTCATTGCTCAGTTCTCTGTGTATGCTCATTTTCCTCCTTTAGCTCCCACTGCTCCTCCTTCTGTCTCCTTCTCTTTGTGGTAGATGTTGAAAGAAGAGCCAAGTTTACCAAAGCAGGAAAAGCATTGGCTGGGGCTGAGACCCTGGGTTCTAACCTGGTGGTGGGGGAGCAGAAGGAGGAGAACAGGGTCAGGCAAAGCCCCCCCTACGGTATGGCTTTTGCACCTAGGTTTTACTGTGTTGTCCCCATGTCCTCCCTGTACTCCTCCAGCAGGGTGTGCATGTGTGTTCTGCTGGACTGCGGCTAGGACAAGCTGCCCATGGAGCTCAAAGTGGACACAGTTATTGTATTGCAGTACAACACACTAAGAATGTTTAAGAATGCTGGCTAACAGAGGAAGAAGAAAACTGCAGTCTTACTTTTTACTCCATTTTCCTGTGTTTTCAGTATTTTAAGCATCTCTCTAAATATTTTCATGTACAATACAATTATGAAGCTAAATAAGGAACAATAAAAGATTTTCAATAATTGTTCATTGTTGTTCTACTGTGCTTGTATTTTCTCCTATCTAATAATCCAGTTTAGAACTGTTTTGGTTTGCCCTTCATTTTCTAGAACTGCATCCTGAGCCCTAATTGGGGTACTAATGTACTAGGACTATATTTTAGCCATTTCAAACTTAACAAAATGTGTGTGTTAAAGAAATAGAAATATTCGTAAAAATAAACACTGTTTGGTAATACAATTCTGCTAGATTGTTTCTTTTTGTTTCATCTTTCTATCTGGTTAATTATGAGTCCACATAATCTGCATTGTATCTTTACTGGTTTGTTTTTTTAACTCTGCAGCTTTTTCATTATCCACATATATCTGTAACCTTTGCATGGCAGCTCTTACACGGCCTACCCCCCGCCCCCGTAGCAAAGCTCTGGAAAGGTTCAGTCAGCTGGAGAAGTTCCATAGAGATAAATTGGAGGTGTCCCATGATGCCCTTGAAGGGCCAATTCTCGAAAAGCAGCACTTCCATGAAGCTCTGGGGCAGAAGAGTTCTGCGCTGGAAGACTCCAATTTTACCCTGGTGGAAACCAGTAATAGCAGTTCACACAGCGATGAAGATGGTAACATCTTGGGTCTCAGTCTGTTGTGCAGTGATTCAACCACCCCCTTTCCCTGCTGGTAGAACTTTGAGTGAATTTACAGTGGTAGAACTTGTAGTGTACAGTGGTGTGGTGTTTTAATGGAGCTGTCCCTTCAGCGTATATGAAAAAAATCTTTTTTTTTTTTTTTTAAGATTTTGGAGGGGCTGATATGAATGTCCCAAACTTGCAGTCAGTTGGCATGAGGCTGATGATCCTACAGGGTTTAGAGCTTGCTTCTAGTCCATATCATTATGGACTTTGTGTGGTACTCTAGGTTCTTTATTTTCTGATGTGCATGTTCTTCCATCTCCAGTACGATGTCATACTATGATGGACCTCCAACATCTCTTTACACCTTTGAGCTTTATTCAGAAACATGAACCATTAATGTGCTGTATGTCTCCAGAATGCCCTAAGGCATTTATGGTTTTTGTAACCGTTATTATGGCGATTGGACATGCAAATAATCACATTTTAAATTACTTTTTTTATTTTTGTGACCAATTCCTGTACATTTCCGTTTATGCCCTTTACAGTGACTGACTTTTTATTACGGTTTTCTGACACTAGTAGTAGCTTTCTTCTTCTCTCTTCTGTGACTAGAGAACCACAGCTAAAGCATTTATGCAAGATATAGAAATGGCAGTGACCAGGCTGGATAAAACTGTACATGAATTGACTGTGAAGTTGTTCATGCTCAGTTGTCTCCAGATAGAGAATGAGTGTAGCATGGAGTCTGACAAAATTCTGACATTTCCACTGTCATCATAGGGCCATTCATTTGTTATTTTGAGCAGAAAATAAAATGCCTGCAATTGTGTGCCTACACAAGTGTGACAGTAGAATGGCTGAGGTCTGATTGCTGCTACTCAGTGCTGCCCAGATTATTGCTCATCTGATCATTAACCCTTGTAGACTCCCGTTGATAGTACTGCTCTCTCTACTGGCCCCAGTTTGCCACTACCCTGCACTGACCACTGCTCTGTATCACAGGATTGTCAGCATCTGGGAAGATATTCCTTAAGTCTTTGGAAAAATCCCTGCCTATCCAAGAGGAGGATGAAGAAATAGCAAAGTCTAGGTACCATGAAGAACAACAGAAGGAAGATGAGGAGGAGAAGCAGGGGACAGAATCTGTCATCTTCAGTAGAGACAGCTTGGAACCAGAGGGTGAGATGCTATGTCTCTAGATTGGAACTGGATAGAATTTAATAAAATAGAATTTTTCATCTTTCTGTCTGTGTTTGTAGTTTATTGTTAAATAAAGGTATTTTTGTCTGCTGTATTTCCTGTTTGGTTACTACATTTAAGAACCAATTGATGTTAATTTTCAACTGAAATTCACTATATTTTAGCAGTCTGCCAGTGGGGTATGTCTCTGCAGCTTGTTAGTTTGAGCTAAGGTGAAGACTTTGAACTTTGTTAGGTGAAGGTGACTCCTGCACACCAGTGCAAATCTTTTGCTATACCCCCCTACCCACCCAGAGCTTTCTCTGTAGTAAGTTGCTCATTGATTGACATGACTCTTTCTTTACTCTCAGAGTCTGTGATGGCATCAGGACCAGGGCTGAACCTCACAGGCTTCGGACTGCACACTTTAGATGAGGAAGAGGAGAAGGCCCGCTTCTTTGCCAACTTGGAAAGGGGAGCCTCATCTACAATTGACTACTCCAGGTTAAACAGGGAGCTCGATTCAACTGGGTCAACTCAAGGCACCACCCTTAGGTACTCTTAAGCCTATGTATGCCACTTTTTACAGTTCTGTCTCACTTGCCATTTACAGGGTGGGTCTTGGTTCAGAATCACACGACAAATCAGGTTGAGAGGGGTAATGTGTATCTACAAAGCTACATTTAGCCCCTGGCTGAACACCTGTACAGCACATTAATATAAATATCCCCAAGGGTTGAGTTTAAATATACATATATTTCAAGGCGGGCAGAACAGATAATGACTGAACTGGAGGAGAAGACGGGAACACCGGAGCTCAGAAACTCTTCAGGTGAGAAGTCCGGGGACCATTTGTTTTTGATTCTCTTAGTATTTATTTATCAATTAAAAAACAACCACAGTGCAATCTCAAAAGTGTACAGTTTTGAAAATGTGAGTAGTTATGCCAGTTAATTTAAACTTGTCACATGTTCTTCTAGCTTCTTTGAACTACAGTGAGGATTTTGAAGATGAAATACATGGGAAAGAGGAAGGCAAAGAGGTAACACCAGCAGAAAAAAGGGGAACAGTTGGAATTGCAACTGTCCTCCTGTTTAATTACACGCATCGATGAAAACAGCAAACACTTTAGTGAAAAACTAGGCCACTGAACACTTATGAACTCATTATTTTCTGTAAAATTTGTCCAAAAAAATTTTGCCTCATCTATTTTCTATATTTAGGGCACTTCACAGATGCTGCTGCATTGTGCTTTGCTTCATTTTCTTACTGAAAAAGAAAAGTTCTTCCTAGTTTGAGATTTTCCTAGAGGAAAGCAGGTTTTAACATAGTTCTCATTGATTCTGAAAAGATTGCAGCATTATATACACACACACACACACACACACACACACACACACACACACATCTTATCTTAAAGTACTGAAAAAAGAAAAGTAGGTGAATGGAGTTGCNGTTTTAACATAGTTCTCATTGATTCTGAAAAGATTGCAGCATTATATACACACACACACACACACACACACACACATCTTATCTTAAAGTACTGAAAAAAGAAAAGTAGGTGAATGGAGTTGCTAAGTGTATGAACAAATTAATAAATAATTAGGCAAGCATATTTGTACCTTTGAGAGCGCAGGTTGTTCAAAGTGTAATGAATATAGACCATAGGAGGTCATTGAAAGGTCCATAAGTTTTATCATAACAATGCTGCCTCTTCCAAACATTACAGTGTGGATGGTGTTACCTACCATTTATTTTGCACCATACATATCAATCAAAGCAGTTAAAAAAAAGTCACTTTTGTCCCCTTTTGTTCTGTTTATTTTGATTAAAAGGCTGAGAATTGATGAGTATTACAGCAATACATACAACCATAGACTAATCACTGGAACACTGTGGAGGCCACCTTAGGTCTTGTAACCCTGTTTTGCAGTAAGGTACTTCCACCACCCTTCCCATTGCCTTGGCTAGGCACCTGCATAAATCAACAGAATAACCAGTCAGATGTGCATGCAAACGCAAAGATTACCGGACTATGTGCAGACTTACCGTGAAATTATTTACAATTATTTACATTACAGTATTATTTAAGACTCCACAATGAAGTGCAGGAAAAGGTAAATTTATAATTCAATAACGTGATACACTTTTTCACTGATGTCAGGTTTTTAGGTGAAACTCTTTCTAGCATTTCTCATTTCTGTGTGGTCAGTCATTGGTAAAAATAGTAAATGGCCTCTGACTTCACATGTCATGCTCTCTTCTATATAAAGAGTCTATGAAAAGACTCACAGGGGAAAAAAGGTAATGGAAGTTGTTTTTCCACACTCTTCCATTTTCATTTGCCCATTCACAGTTGTTTGCTTGTGCATTTAAGTGTCTACACTTTCTTTAATACAAAGGTAAACAGTGACTCCTAATTGTTCAAAAGTTTGCAACAACTGAAACAAAGACAACAAATTTCCAACAAAGTTGTACCAAATTGTTTTTGGTTTTTTTGGGTGTTAGGAACGCAGTGGACCTGCCATGCTGGAAAAAGGTAGTTTCACTTTTAAACGTAATTATTGGTTTATGTTTTTTTGTGTGACTTCTAACACTGTGTGTTGTGTGCTGTGGAATTTCTTCAAGGATTGCAGTTTATTCTTTGAGATTAATGTGCCGTATTTTGTGTGTGATGGAACATGCATGCGAGTTCCGCTGGCCCATTGTTTTCTTTTTTCTCAGTGTCTTTGCACGATTCCCTGGATTCAACTGGTGGAGCTGAACAACTTGGGTTAGGGCACGAGAGCATGGAGGACACGGCAAAAAAGGATGAGTGGGCACAGTCTAGAAATATTGAGGCCAGTGGAACAGGTAAACAGATTGATCCAATCTCTAAGCAGGCAACACTTCCTCACTGTTCAGCTGGTCTGCACTATAGCCCTTTTAGTTCTGGTAAACCGTGTGTGGTGTAGAACTCCTACCGTGTTAAAATGTATCTGAAGGCAGAACATAACTGCAGAACCAGTGAGAACAAGCTGTGACCACTGAAAATGACAAAGTTTGACTTACTACATCTCTCAAGAGATGAGAGAGAGAGAGTCCAGACTTCTATCCTCACTCTGAATCTATGAGGTCCACCGTTGGCATTTTCTGAAATTACCTCACAGCTTCTGAGTTATGGGTTTGCACATATGGGTGAATTCAGCTCAGTCTATATGGACTTCGCATGTTCTGTCTGTGTTTAACATTTTTAGTAACTTTTCTGAGCAAGCTGCCTATGGGGACTAGAACAATTGTAGTTAACATCAAATTGGATCAATGAAGTGAAGGTAATGAGTTGGAATAAAAGCCTGCATACTTCTGCTTGAGAGTTTTTCATGTCTGTCAGACAAATATTTACGTACTTCCATTCATGAAACCTTCTACAGCCTGATTACAGGTTACTTAAAATACTAATTTTCTTTTTTGGGCTTAGATCATTGTATGATTCTGTGCTAACAAGTGAATTTTTCATGCAGCTCAGTCACATAGTCAGACTGGCAACAGTGAAATGGAAGCAGTACAAGAGGCCTACCGCCAAATCAGACTCTCTATGAGTGACTCTGTTGGATACCCACACAACACCACGCTCCCTGGGGATGCGCAGAACAGTAGCCCACCTGCACTGAACCACACAAGGGGCATGCTAAAGACAACTGTCAGCACAGGGTCAGGTGAGCATATGCTTGTTAGTGTGCCCTGAATCCAAAAATCACCCTCAATTATGAATCATTCCCTTCAAGTCTCTAAGCTTTTCAGAGAAAATTAGTATTTGTTCTGTGGGATAAATAAGTTCTAATCTCTCTGTCTAAAGACTTTGTGCTAATAAGTGACTTTTCAACTGTAACCTTTTTCAGACCTGCTCTGAACAGGGAAATGGTTTTGATTAGGGTGAAACAATGTACTACATTGCAGTATTGTATAATTGCTTCCTCAAATTTATTTAGTTCCTATTAAATACAGCATCAGAGGAACTAAGTAATTTGTCTTCAAGAATGGTCCCCGTCTTTGTTTCAGACTTGCCAACAGCAGAAGAACTGATGCAGCCAATAAGGCCTGAATTTGACTTCAGCCAGAGATTTGCCTTCAAGTCAAACAGGTAAAACTGAATCAAAGCAAGCTTCCTACTGACTAATCATTTAGACATAAACTCATTCCTCCACACCACATATGACAACAATTTGAAGAGGGTAGGTTACATTGGTTGTCAGCGAATTTTGCCTGCGTATATTTATAAAGTATGGAAGCTGAGCAGTGTGTTTAATGGAACTGCCCTTATCACAGGTTATTATAGTTGTTGGATTGATAGGATTAGATGCCAGGGCTCTCACAGCAAGGCCAAGTGGTCTATGAATCTGACTGTACAGTCTGGTAGTGTGTTCCTTGGTGCTGTGTGCTGGAAAAAAAATTGAGCATCATTTAAGGAATCTGGCATGGTTTAGTGAGTCTGAATATCCAGTGAGTGGGTATGCAATGTATCTCACAGGAAGGTAGCCCCATACCAGCGAAGACTCTAATGCTTAAGGTGGTAATAAACTCTCAGGGACAAGAGCGATTTTTTTTTTTTTTCGCACTCCTTTCAGATTTTATTTTAAAGAGGAATTTGATCCAGTCAGTTCAGAAACTGCTCTAGTTAATAAACAGAACTATTTAAATGTTCTTTTTTATATCTTATAGTCATTTTTGTGCTCAGTCTTATTGTTAGAAAATGTTAATCAGCCTTGATTTAAAAACATGCATTTTAAAAAAAGCCATAGCAAAACCTCAGTAGCTCAGTGTTGCTTTCCTGTGGTACATGGCACCTCTTACTAATTTTGCATGTACAGCCGCGGAGAGGTACAGGCAAGCCAAATGTTACTTGATGAGCTGTCAGAAGACAGGTCAAGCAGTGCTCCCAAGACAGTTTCAGCATCTCAGGAGAATGATGGCATGGAAGATGACAGGGCCAGGAAGGTCACAGAGGAGGTGGAGTGCCTCATGCAGTATGTGGACGACACTCCACATTTCTCCCCTGCGTTCTCCAGAGACAAGGAAAAACAGGTAATAAGAGAAAGAGACTGACAAAATGTGAGTAATTTTGGGGAGAGGAGGGAAAATCTATGGAAAAGTAAATTATAAGAGAACGTGTAGAAGGTGGTGCGATTTGAGAACAACTTCAGATAGTCATAGTGCTTTTGTCTTTGTAGGTCTCTGAGCAATCTTCAAACTTGCATGGTGGGGGTGCCCGTTTGTTTCTCTCTCGGAAAAAAAGCAATCCTCCTGTGGTAAAGAGTAAGAGAGCCATGTCTGCCTGGCTTCCTGGAGTGAACAGGACAAGTTCAGCAACCAAGCCTCTCTCCTCCTCCCTTGCAAAGAGGAGTCCCGTGAGCCAGGGGTCAAAGAAACGTACCACTTCTGAAGCTATGCAAAAAGGTAAAAGAATATAGTTTAACTGGTTCGCTGACAGAAAATGTAAGGTAACATACTTTGTTCAAAGACTGGGAAAGTTGGTAACACACCTGGTTCACTCACAGGAGGAAAGGGGGGTGACACTCTTACTTTACTGCCTGCTGGAAAAGAAGATAAAACCCCAGGCTCACTGACATCAGGAAAGGGAGGTAACCTGATTCATTTTGTCTTTACCCCTGGGTCTGTCAATAATTTCTCAGTCTTATTATAGCTTAAATTTGCATAAACAAACAAGGTCAAAACTTTATCTGTGGTTCATACATCTTGTGTGTCCAGATCCAAATTCCCAGGCTAATCCAGGGCTAACAGTGAGCAAAGATCTGATAGCCTCATTGCAGTCCTTTACCACCTTCCTGCAGCAACAAACAGAGGGAACAGGGACACATGATCCAGCTGGTGCCTGGGTGAGTGATAGTACATGCATGGAGCTGTTCCATTCCTGTATGACAGTACAGTCAGGCTTAGCTTTCTGTTATCAAGAAAGATAATGTAATTGCATTTAAAGTGGTTTTGTTTAAGTCCTATTCATCCCATTCCTGCTTATAAGACTTAATTTAATCATGGTTGCAGCCAGCAGTCAACAAAACATCCTTGCCTGAAAACACTCCAAGCAGCGTGACATTCCCAAGCAACCCAAAAACCAGGAGTAGAGATGCAGTTCCACCAGAGCATGAGAAGAGTGCTGGGGATAAGCTTTTGATGGATGTGGAGCACCAGCAGCTGGCTCACAGAGACCAGGAGCTGCTGCATACATTAAGCAACGAGGTCACAGTACTCAAGCAGGAGAACTATGTTCTAAAGGCCAAGGTAAGTGTTCTTCAATTTCATTACAAAGGTGCACAATTTGGCCTCTAAGTACTTTGTACCAGTAATTGTTATAAAATGCAACAGCACAGCTCTTAGACTCAATAACTGAGAGGTAGTTGAGAACTAAAAGTCTTAATTTATATTTGAAAAGTTATAATCCAGTCCTCTTTCTGAACTCGCTGGCTTATTTTCCGTTTGCCATACCAATCACATTTAACGCAAGAACGTAACTCTTACTGTGTTGAACCAGTGCCCCTGTTCAATTTTGATAGGTTGACATGAGCTACACTGTGAACTTGTAAAATTGCAAGTATCTGGTTTTGTTGAACTAAGAGTAAGTGCTATAGGTAATTTATAATGATTTCTGCAGTCCCATGAAATTATATGTATTGAGAAAACATGAGCTGTATGACCTGCAGTTGACCGTTTCCCCCTACAGTGGAAAAAAATATTTTCTAGCGAGAGAATGGGCAATCATGCAACATCTGTGGTTTCCATGGCCTGTTGATGTTCAGGTTATTGTTCTATTCCCTGTCTCGGTTTCATTTCATCTAATCTGCAGAGGAATTTTGTTCCTTTATTCCTTCAATACCAGACAAAATTCAGTGATGAAAATGCATATACTTTTGTGGCTGTTGTACCTGCAGTGCTCTGGGAATGATACTCTCACACTGTGAAGTTAATGGAATTGACTTTAGTAACAAACAGCACAATTTTAAAAGAAATATAGTTTCTGTCTTGGAAACTTGCATCAGTATTCTGCAATGGGATTTACTGGAAAGGTGTGCAATTTATCAATGGACTCTAGCTTCCCAAGTTTGGATTTTCCATGTTGCACTTACTGAACGGGGTGTGTGTTACACAAAATGTTTTTTTTTGTATTTAAAACATGCAATGGGTAGTACAGTTTCCACATCATGTTGGTAAAAATCTTTAATGTTAATGACCTCATCCAGACCTTATTCAAGATGCATTAATCCTGTGGCATGTTAACCATTTGTTTAACAGATGCCTCAATAGCTGCTCAACAGATGCATTAATTCTTGGAGCACGGTCCAACAGCAGCTTTTGGCAAATGATGACTCTGTAGATAAGTTCACAGAGCTCCATTCCATTAAATGACATATTACAGTAATATACCAGTTAGTACCCAGGATACATTCTTCAAAAGTGTAGTGCTAATCAATACTTTTTATTACAAAATACAAATACGATGCAGCAGTAATCACGTAAATAGTTTCTTTGTCTCTGTAAATGTATTGTACACATTCATGAACATATGAAGGGAGGTACAATACTTCAAATGTTGTAAAGACTGTGAAAATGCAATAATAATTGAGGAAAGTAGAAATCTCCTCAGGTGCTTTCTCAGCTATAGTCCGAATCCAGTGAAAAACATACACACACCCTCGATGTCTAAATAAAAATGAATACAGATCAGGTCCCTGCCATCTGTGCAATGAACAAGTTCAAGTTTTATTTTTGCTAAAACAGATTTTAATGACTTTAATGAAATGATGTTGGAATAAATGGAATAAACTTAAAGATTAAAAGGGAATGTGTTGCATTTTTAAAATGAGCAAAAGAAAGATGCTGGAATGTGCTCCTGGTGGTGAAACGTGTGAGGGCACAGAAGGGGAAGGGGAGGTGCATAAAAAAGCACAGAAAATGCCCTGCCATCACAGGGTAGGAGCCAGAGAATGTGGAAAGTTAGGAGGAGAATGACATTGAGGACAGTACAAAGAAAGGAGATGTGCGACACCAAGCGTGCTATGTGAATGAAGCTATAATGTTATAGCTTCAGTGCTATAACAGAAATGTTTTAAACAGGTCAGCATTAAGTGGGTATTGCCTTTACATGTTGTGGTTTTGTGCTTTATACCTCCCCTCCCTTAGTTATTGATGGTTTTGGAATTTTTAACTTCGTTTGTAGGGGGAATATATTGATACTTAATGGGTGTGTTGTGTACTCAATCATATAGGATTTTTTTATGGTCAGATGTTAGGGAAGGATAAGTGGTGCAGAGTCAAATTCAGTTCCTGGCAATCACTTGCAGGTGTCCAAGGTAGGGGAGGGTACAGAAGTTGTTTACCATTGCCTTGTGTCACTCGTCTTTTTCACCCCAAATCTGAAGCATTATCCAGTGTGCCACAGATTTTTATTTTATTTTTATTATCTATTTTATTTATTTATTTATTTTTTCCCTCCACATTTTCAAATTTGGCACAAATAGCACCAGTAACTATGATGAAATGAGACAGGAAAATATGGGGGAAGTTTACAGTTCTGTACCCAAGAACATAAAAACCTGAAAATTCCTAATTTTTATATTTGTTATTTAGGTTGCTTGACCAGTTTAATCTGAAAGTTTAGTAACTAGTGTGCGTTGTAGTGCTATAGGACAAATGGTAATGTTGTCAACTGTGCCTTTAATTATTCAATAATTCATTTAACATTTCTTCAAAGCTGTTTATAGTGTTAACCTGTTTGGAGTGATTTTGCTGTTTATGCATCAGGGTAGGTTGGATTTCAACCCAGAACACTCAAGTACAAGACAGTAATTATAACCTGTCTGCTACCTATTGTAGGAGCTGTGTACTTTATTGTTTGATTATGGAATTTCAGGATTAGGGGGTATATGTGTAAGTGGAGTCCTTTCTGACAGGATAATTTTACTGTGCACGGTCTACCTTTCGTCCTTCACAGCTGCACAAACTCGAAGAGGTCATGAAGAAGAAAAGGTGGAGCATTGGGGAGTCCTTAGACCCCCTCACAGAGGAGAAGCTCCGGGTCATTGAAAAGGAGGTGACAGAGCAGGAGACCATCATCCAGGGCTACCATCAGGTTGGAACTTCTTATGGAAGTGGCCCAATGCTATTGTGATAGAACATTAAATAGACCTCAACTAACTGGGACTGTATTGTCCTTCTTTGTCATCCTTTTCTCCTAAAGCAACCTTTTATGAAATTATGTTCATGCAATTTTTGTTTTCTAATTTATTTTTAAATGGTGAGTCATGTCTTATTTGGAATGAGACTGGGTGGTAATTTGTTTACCTCTAAATCATTTGCCTTTTGTTAACCATGGTCATTTATGCTACCTGCTTCATAGCTGATGGTTTTTGACACATGATCTTACTTCTTTACTTTCCTATCAAGAGAGAGCCAAAAAACTACACATTAGTAACCTCTAATCAATAATTTATCAAACTTTATTAAGTATTTGTTTAAATTTGACAAAATAAATATGATGTTGTTCCTTAGTCAGTCTGCAAGTAGTGTTCTGAGATTCCCACTAAACCCTGTCTGCAGGAGAACGAGAAGCTTTACAAGCAGGTAAAGGCTCTGCAGGCCCAAGCCAAGGTAAACGAGGAGGCTATGTTCATGGAGAACCAGGCACTACGGGCTGAACTGGCTGCGTGTAGGTGGGTGCTCTCCTGTCCGGTCACCTGTCCCATGTGAAACACTGTAGGTGTCTGTTGGTTAGGCAATTGTCAAGTTAATCTCTTGGCATGAATATTTTTGCTGGGTGGAAGAGTTTTCGGAAACAAGAAACCAGCTAATACAGCTCTCTATTTGCCTACTACAGACAGTGCTTTGAAAAGTATTATTATTATTATTATTATTATTATTATTATTATTATTATTGATAATAATAATAATATAGATAATCATTTTGACAGTGATATTGATTTAATGCAACGCTTTGTGCTAATGGGATTGGAATAATAGCTAGGTACACAAGGCCCTTTCCAGGCTGGCTGTGCAACTTAATGCTGAATAATTAAAATGACCGTGATCTGTGCAGCCCATAGGGCTCCTCTTTTGGAACCCAAATATAGATGCCATTATGTTCAGATTTGATTGAATGGGCCATTAGTCATTAGTTCTATCCAGGAAGAAAAGGAGATGTAGTTTTGAGCTGAAGTTGCTACTATTTCCACATTGCTTAGATAGATACTTTCAATGTTCTTATTTAAGGACATATTGTTAGACGTGCTTATCGAGCCGTTTTCTTGGTCTGACACTTCAGACACAAATAAAGGCTTACATTAAGGTTTTATTCAGCCTTCTCTGCAAAAAGCAGTGGTGTACATTTTGTGTGTTCAAACATCCCACTGGGTTCTGCTGGGCATAACAGCTAAATTTTATGTGCAGAACAAGGGCTTTAATTCTGTTGTTTTACTTGTGTCCCCAGGTGTGCCTTTGGGGGGGATCTGATTCTACCAAACATTATTCTGACGCAGGATATTTGCTAAATGAACAAACAGTTTAAGGGCAGGCTGTGGGCTTCTGTACAGATGTGCCACTTTAAAAGAATGGTTACTTTTGCCATTCAGACACTACTATTCCTGCTGGGAAGGGAAATCATGCAAATTATCTGCCACTGATGAAGCCCAAAGGCTCAAAGAGCAGGTTTGTGAAAAAATGTAGATGTGAGCATCACCATTACAATCAACATTGTGCTCAGTGCGTTTTAAAGAGCACACAGATGCAGCAGCGGACACCTTCTTCAGTCTCAGTTATTGTTATAAAGTTGGAGTGCAGGAATGAAGATTGAGTGCTGGTGGTTTTCTGAATTA
This sequence comes from Arapaima gigas, assembly GCA_900497675.1. Taxonomy (NCBI): domain Eukaryota; kingdom Metazoa; phylum Chordata; class Actinopteri; order Osteoglossiformes; family Osteoglossidae; genus Arapaima; species Arapaima gigas. Next base: position 15,511 of record UFQX01001646.1, read on the forward strand.
GGTTCGAATTCATTTGAATTATTTTTTTAATTTTTAAGATATTTTATGGGGAACTAGACTGGCAGTTAAATCTTTTAAATTCAGTTTAAAGAACAGATTTTTATGGTTCTCACAGTTGTTACTGATGCTTTTTGGTATGGAGCAGATTAATCCAAAGAGAAGGTGCTGAACAGTAAATATAGAACAGTTTTGTGCATTTTTAAGTAGTGTTTCTGGTATCTTTATGTAGAGTGTACATTTTAGAATAGATAGATAGCTTTCTATGCTTCATAGCCTTTTCTATCTTGTGTAATAGTGTAATAAGAGGTCTTTAATGTAGTATAGTATCACTGATATATTTTCTTACTCTACAATTGAATATGTGATGCTGACAAGTATTCTTGCTACATACACTCACCAGTGCATTTTCTCACACAAATAGGAACACAGCTGTCTCACACACTCTACAAAAACATGCTGACATACTTTTTCATGCCAACGCACAAAAATTGGAAGATAATAGTTTGGTGATATTTATTACTGTCTGAACATCATGCGCTACACACATACATACAAATGTACTAAATTGTACAAATTGAAAGGTAAGTTTGGTGATATTTGTGTGTGCTTCAGTACAGCCAGGCAGTAGGTTGTCATATGTGACCAAATGAAAATGTAAAAATTAGTAAGAAACTATAGCTCACATGCATGGCACTGCACACATTAGTGATGTAAGAGTAACAGTTTGGTGATACATATTTTGTGCTTTTTTTCTTTTCATTTAACTACAGTCAACACGCACATCACTCTTTGTCGCTGCATTTTCGTCAGCACAAGTGATGCTTATGTACTAAATGCTGCCACTTCTTCTACTAAATGCAAAACAGTTTGGTGATTGTATAATGTTTTATTACTTTATAACTTTTCATCACTACACCTTTTTGACCAGTGCAGTTTTAGTGCCAAAATAAACCTGATTTTATGTCATCATTGCAGACACGTTTTTACACGCATGTCTGGTGTTCTCTGCTACTAATGTACCTGCGTTTGTTGTGCGCTTCCTATTGTTGACATACACATTTTTTCTTTGCTCAGGGAATTGGTGAGTAGGAATAATGTACAAAGGGTTGTGGGACATGTCCTTGAACCAGGCCAGAAACAGGGTACCTCAGATCTGCTCACCCAGGTGCAGGCTTTACAGGTGAGACTGGATTAAATACTAAACAATAAATAGTGGACATACAAAAGGAAAGTTATGTCCAAGTCACTGAAAGCCATTTTTACATAGTAGTTCTTCTGTACACAGCATAGTTTCCAGAAAAGAAATAACTTTTTACATAAGCCATCAGAACAACTTATACCATCATGTTTACTATTATATGAAAATGCAGCAACCAATGCACATCTAGAATTGAAAACTATTCCACAACCATAGTACTGAGAACAAAAATGACAGTTCTTGCCATTTTTATAGAAAATTATGCAAGTTATAAATACATTTTATGAAAATTAAAAATGGACACAGGCTAATTCTTTGATTTTTGAAAGAAGTGAAGTGGTAAGGGGTCAGAAATGCAGGCAAACATACTTGGAGTTCATAGAGGAGCCAGGGGGGAATTTGAGATGCTTTTCCCTTAGCTGTTTACTTATGTACCCGGTTATGTCCACTGTAGACTTATTTTACATAATTAAATTGTTCATTCTGTAAGGACTTTTGTTTTGGTTATGATGTATGCGTGTTACCTTTCAAGTTTCAAGCAAACATAAAACATTGCTTTCCATTACTGTATACAACTGACATAGCAAGGTTATTGTTCTGCAGTTTTTCCACCATTATGCAAATTGGCATTACTACTTTTTTGTATGATTTTATTTGTGCACATGTATAGATCTGATGTAAATCATTAGTTTTGTTTGTGTGGCAGTTGCGTTTAGTGAGTTTTGGGATTTTAGAAATTTAGGTATTGTTTCAAGAGCAGGTTTTTTTTAAGTGAAATCTTTATTTTCTTTATTTTTCTTTTAAATATTATGTCTGGAAAATAGAGTGATGCAATGTAAGTTTTTCCTTGTGTGTCGGTCTTGATTTACAAGTGTCAGTCTGATCTCGTTGTGAAGGTTTTTCTTGGTTGTGTCACTTGGCAGAAGAATGAGACTAGGCTCATGGAGGAGACTCGGAGACTGAAGCAGGAGAAACAGGCCTTGGATGTGGACCTGGAGGTCATGAAGAAAGAGAGAGACCTGGCCAAAGCACAAGTCATCTACTCCTCAGGTTGGGATGCATAGTTGGGAAAGTACTTGATTAATATAATGTCATACTAAAACAAGTCACAGAATATTCATATTGGGACATGACCCATTAGGTAGTAATTAAATCAGAACAATAAAGAACACTTTTTTAAAAAGCAAAAATAAAATTTTATCATACAATGCCCAGAATTTATTATTTCTGTTTAGCTGAGCACTATTAATTTAGATAATAAAGAGAAAATTCAGCATTCCAGCATATCCAGGGCTGGGATACCCCACTTTACAGCACAGGTGTGTTCCCAGAAAGAAGGTACCCAGCTGGAAATTGTATATGCTGTACTATTTTTAGCTGCAGCTTTTGGAATGAAAGTTGAGGTCCTTGGAAGACATTATCCCAACATGTGCATTTGTGATTGACAGGAGACAAGACCTTTGAGATGAAGATGCTGGAGGAACGCCACCAAGAGGAGTTGTTGGCCCTGAACAAGAAGCTGCAGTGGTATGCTGAGAACCAGGAGCTGCTGGACAGGGATGCTGCACGGCTCCGAGCTGCCACTGATGAAGCCCAAAGGCTTAAAGAGCAGGTTTGTGGAAAAAAATGTAAATGTAAGCATCACCATTACAATCAACATTGTGCTCACCGTGTTTTAAAATGCACACAGATGCAGCAGCGGACACCTTCTTCAGTCTCAGTTATTGTTATAAAGTTGGAGTGCAGGAATGAAGATTGAGTGTTGGTGGTTTTCTGAATTAGGTTCGAATTCATTTGAATTATTTTTTTAATTTTTAAGATATTTTATGGGGAACTAGATGGCTAATTAAATCTTTTTAAATTCAGTTTAAAGAACAGATTTTTATGGTTCTCACAGTTGTTACTGATGCTTTTTGGTATGGAGCAGATTAATCCAAGGAGAAAGTGCTAATCTGTAAATACAGAACAGTTCTGTGCATTTTTAAGTAGTGTTTCTGGTATCTTTATGCATAGTGTCCTTTTAGAACACATAAAGCTAGAATTTGGTGCTAATCAAGCCTCAGTTTTCCAAAATAATTTTATTGTAGTATATTTAAACTATTTGCACAGCTTCATGTAGAAATGTTGTCAGTCTTAACCCACCTTGACATGGTAAATCCATAATAAGTCAGATGCAACAATTTGTCTTAATGCATACAGTAATACCTCAACACTCTAGATGCATTCCTGAAGAATGGGGCCCTTAATAAAACAGTGTAATAAGAGGTCTTTAATATAGTATGTTCCATAAATGGAACTTAAATTGCACATCTGCAGCATAATAAAAACTTGATTAGTTACACCTTTAATAATAGGGAATATATGCAGAGAAAAATCTGTTTTATGGATAACAAATGTAAAGTTCCATGAATTTTTTTTAAAAGGATGGTTAGTTTTTGCAATAAATTGTTCAAAGGGAAAAAAATGAAAGCTGTTACGAAATAGTGCTGTAGGAGGTAGTGTTAAGAGATTACTGTTATGTTGAATATTTTAAATCTACTGTTCAGTGTTCAGTCTCAGTATTCCTGAGTAAAAGCTGTGTGTGAGGCAAATTTGAAGAAAGTCAAACCCAAAGTCAAAAAAACACCCCAAAATCTGAGCTACACAAAGACCTCCACAATAAAATTTTCAGCGTGAGGAAAGTTTTAAGCATATTCATAATACCTGTGAATATGTTTTGACTGTCACAGTTATCGGTGTCAACTGGAGTTTGGTTGGCACCACAGTGACACAAGTGCTAACAGATCCAAGCCAGTAGTAAGGGGCTGAGGAATCCACTGAGTTACATCATTTTGATTTTGAGGTCTCAGGCTGAAACTGGGAAAAACAGAATTTTCAGCTACAGTCACACTTCAAACAACAGGGTCCCACATAACAAAAATTTGACATAGTGGTATGGAAAAACAGGTACTCTGACTCGCACAAAGGATTTAATAAAGATGAATTGTGGCCGTTTTAACAGATATACAGATGTGTTGAAGACAGTCTGTATTCAATTTACTTTGTAAATTAGATTCGGACTTCAGTAAACCGTTCTGTATATTTGCTCATCAGATTTAAACTTTAACTAATAGGCTGCTGTATGCTAGATAACAGCAGTGACACAAAATGAAAAACCGTTACGTGAATTTATTATATTATAAAACATGTTTATGTATTTAACAAATGCCTTTCTCAACATGATATACGACATGTGCATCCCATAAGAGACCAAGAGCTTTGGATACAGACAAGATTTTTAAATATATACATGCAACAGGAGACATGCCCCATAAAATGTTTACACACAAGCCTAATGTGTTCTAAGATATTTATGTATAACTGCTGAGTGCTACAGTGCAGATCTGTCTAAGTAAAATTTGTTTTGACCAAGGATTTAGTGAAAACACAGTAGCATCACATTCTTCGGTGCCTCCAGGTAGAGAAATGATATTTTTCCATTTATAAAGTGGTCTCCAGCATGCAGTAAGTATTACTGCAAAAATGATGAATTGCCCTGATGTAATGCTTTTATTTTTATATGGCCTTTGTTGTTGCATGTCATTAATTTTTATTAGCTTTTTTATTATTATTATTATTTTGATTTCCCCCTTGCCCATGTAATTTAATTTCAATTTGAAAACTTACAGCAGAAAACCGTCCAAAGAAGGAAAGAAATGCTTAGGAACGTCCAGTACTGTGCAAAAGTGTTAGGCATGCAACTTCAGTGTCTGTTGAGAAGTATAGGTAGATTCTTATCTACCATCAGGGAGGTTTCTCATTGGTCCCAAATTCATTCTGCAGCCTGAGAATGACCTCAAACACCCAATCTCAGTCAAAGTGTGCAGAAGAACTGTGGCCAGTTTCTCAAAATGTTTGGAAGAACCTACCAACCTCCACCTTAAACTGCATGCAAGTTTGCATAAGAGAATTGATGCTGTTTTAAAGGCAAAGGGTGGTCCCAACAAATATTGATCTGATTGAGGTTTTTTTTGTCTACTGCACTTTTTAGAAGGTTTATTGATTAATAAGTATTCATGGCATTATTTTTGGAACCATCCTCACTTTATAGCATTTTTCCCACAGGTACCTAAGACTTTTGCACAGTACTGTACATGTATGCATGGTGGAAGGTTTTATGTCAGAAGAAGCCAGAGTGGAACAATCTGGTCTCAGTAGCTTGATTATTATTTAAATTTGGTCAGGAATTCCATTTTATGGTAAGAAACCATATATATTGTTGGCTTAAGTGTTTAACTTTCTTGCTCTAGAAGAGTTTGATCAGTGTGAAATTTAAAATTACTTGGAGAAGAGTTGGTCACTTTTTCAGAACTTCTTAGTGCTACATGAGGAAGCCTGCTTAATATTGAAAATTTTTAGCTATGTGCTATATTACATATCTGTATGTGTTTGCATTTTCTCACTACTAATTTCGTCACCATTTTTGTGACCCAGAGATATAGACATAGATGTAGCTGCCATGAAATAAAAGCTTTGGAAACAAAGCTGACCTCATCAAATGTTTTAAATAATGTGCCTGTTTCTCTGACCAGGTAGAGAAACTTAAAAGTGAGCTTAAAAATGGGCAACAACAAAGGAAAGTCAAGGAAAGAGCTGGGGATGCCAAAAGAATTCTGGACCTGGAGAGGCAGGTGAGTCAATAACCAAAAAGAGACAAAAAAAAACAGCAGTGATAGAAAGCAGTGATACTTCCTGTTATTATATTATACATAATGTTATGGAACCTGGTGAATAGTAACAATTTCTTTCCTTATTTTTTTTTAATAAACTCCTTATCTACCTATATCTATCGTTCTATCTATTTATCTATCTATGCAGTAGGTTATTTAAGGTAAATATTTTCAAAATATTCTATGCATATTGTTACGCCCCCACTACTGGCTCCTGTCTAGGGTGGTGGAGTGGGAGCATAAACAACAAGCAGCCCACACAAAAATAGTGAAATGGGTGGTTTATAATTTGTTCAGTGGTTTGATACAAAACACATGTGAGACAATATACAAGTATATACAAACAAAGGTGCTAACCAGGATAGAGAACTTGGACGGTGCCTAAGCAAAGAAAGAAACAAAAAGTTTCCACTAACCTGATCTGTATTTTCAGTGTCGTACCTATTCCTAACGTAGTGAACAAAAATAAATATCTACCTCAACTACGCTAGTCTAAACTAACACAGAAAATACAGGGGTTGGCACCCGCCCACTTACCTAGTGTGTATAACAGTACGTACAACCCTACGTGAGGTTCAATGTAGGTGCGCGCACATACTAGCCTGTTCTCAATCCAAGCCAACAACCCAGTGAACAACGTGACATCAAATGTGTGACTATTTACACTGTTGACTAGACCAAAATCCACTATCCAAAAACCAGAATCCTTAAGCCAAAACAAAGTCAAACCAGAAGTCACACGTAACAATATAACAAAGTCAAATACACGTAGCAAACAGCAATCGAACGAGTGAGCCAAAAAGCCACCTTTGGGGGGGGTCACAGTGCTTCTTATCAAGGGGAAAGCCCGCCCCCAGGGCATCGGTTGGCACATTCCAATAGGTTGATTGATGATGATTGACAGATGGAGCAAACCACCTGTGACACAGAACAGAAGAGACAGGGGGAAAAACAGAAAAACAACCGCCAAACAACCGGAGCAACACAGACACGTAACACTATAGATGTCAAGAAATGGAGATTCCTGTTTACATTCTTTCTTGCAATCTTCATGTCTGGTTGCTGCCAGAGATGACTTTCTTGTCATAAAGGAGGTGCTGTAAACAATGAAACATAGAGTGACTATAATTAAAACTGATATTGAATATGCGTGGGAACAACAGTAGTAGCGATAAAGCCTTTTCCTGGGTCAAACCTGCTGAAGCAGGAAATGAGACCCTGCTTTTTCAAAAAAAATCTTGCAGTGTTGAATATAAAGTGTAAAAGTGGAAGTAAAATAGCAGCACCAGGTTCATCTTCAGTGCTCTATTCGGTGCAATGAATTCTGTTTCTGGCTGAATAGTGTTTACTGGATTTTGGACCTGATTTTGATCCCAACATTCAGTGAGCTAAATCCACTAACAGATATTCTTGTGCTGATTCTTTTGAATTAGGTGTATGGACTGCTGAGTTTATATTTCAAGAACAAATTAACAGAATGTGGCTCCTCTATTAAAGCATTCTCTCATGCAAGACTTCCATTCCTAACAGAGAGGCAAATTGTCTCGGTGTCATGGTTGCATGTGTGTCACTACTTCTGATGAAGCTGTGGGTTAGACACTTTAAATGATACATCATGAGGCAATCAAAGCCCTTCTTTTTCACGCTACCATGCAGATATGCTGAAGGCTCATCTACCTCCTTTGCCAGGTGAAGGAGATGGAGGAGATCCTGAGGCGCAGACATCCCAATTCCCTACCTGCTCTGATACTGGCCGCAGCCGCAGCAGACCCTGGAACTCCCGACTCTGCTCGGACTGTGGCCTTCTTGGAGCGCCGTGTCCAGAGGCTGGAGGCAGAGCTGGAGGGTCGAGACGAGGAGGCCAAACGGAGCCTGAGAACTATGGAGCAACAGTACCATAGGATCAAGGTAAACAGCAATGGCTTACCCTGACTGAAGACACCGTGGTCAGGGTAGGTATCAGTGGTTTACTGTAATGGAGAATGTTTCAGGAATTTCACCATGAACACCAGGATAACAAATCACATACTTTTTCCAGTACCATTTTGTCTCAAATGTGTCATTCCTATTAATTAAACTGCAAATGAACGTTTCATAATGTTATGACTTATAGTAATGAATTTTTAAAAGAGTTTTATAAATTTTTTATAAGTTTGTTATTCAAAGGAGACAGCTTTGATTTAAAATGATAATCTATTCATATCGGTGCTGACTTTCAATATCGCGTGAATATCAAAACCTTTGATGTTCATATTGTCATGAAAGCAGTCATACGCACTTTCAATACTTCAGATGACTCATTCTTAAATGAATAAGGTGGTTTGCATGAAGTCCTTGAATTTTTTTTAAACCCTCTCTGCAAGTATTTTATCCAAATATAATGGAGGCATTTGATCTTTCTGTGACACCAGATCCAGTATGAACAGCAGATTTCTCAGCTAGAACAACAGTTAGCTATGAAACCTCAGCAGACCCAGGCTGTGTCACCCCAAGCCTGTGAGTCCAAGGCTCAGGTCCTGGAGGAGGAGCTGGTACTCCTGCAAGAAACCCAGAAGAACCGTGAGAATGCCTTACAGACAGAGATCGGTGCCCTCAAGAAGCAGCTTCAACAGGCTACGTCTAAGGAGGACAAACCCCGTAAGAGCCCGACTCGACATGAGCGCCAAGTGGAGGAGGCCCAGGGTGTCCGAATTGACAGGCTATCCCAGGAGCTCGCAGCAAAAAGCAAGATGATCCAGGAGCTGACCCGCGTTGTGGAGCGACTACAGAGGGAGCGTCGCTCGCTGTTTTTAGTCCCACGCCCTCAGGGGCCCAGCAGAGAGACCAGACGGCCGGAAACAGCAAGAGGAACCCCAGCACTCCAGGGTGAGGAACAGGGTGGGATGAAGAGTGAAGTGAGGCCTCAGACCTTCCCTCCAACACTGGATGAAAAGAACTATCAGCCTTCAGCCTTTTCAGGGTCCCACATCTCAGAAGTGCTGCAGGAGAATGAGCAGCTGAAAGCACGTCTGGAGCAAGTGAAGCTGGAAGCAGAGCATGAAAGAGTGAGGCTGCAGGCAGCAGTCACACACGCAGAGGATGAGCTCCAGAGGTCTGTGTCCATACAGTTGTATACAATCCTACTAGCTTCTGAAACTTCTAAATGTAGAATATATATTTAGAGGTAAGTCCTTGAGTTATGACTGGGATAGAGAACCATGGCCAGGTTGTGGATTGCATCGGTCATAAGATGGATCGTACTTATGATAGAGTGATTGTTTCTAAGTCTATTGTCCACCATACAATAACTTCATTTGTTGATATTTTTGAATTTTTTTAGAACATTTTTAAACTTATTCTCTACCGCATGACAGCAAAGCGCAAGCCACGTGATCTTGTGTGACTCTGGTGGATGCTATGGGGGATACTGTGGCCATCGTGAAAAGACATTTACCATTTGTTGTCGTGTTTTGTGACGCTGTCGTGCTGTTTTGGGATATACTGCGTTACGGCCTGGAAGACGAGCAATGCACTTGTGCTTGGTTTTTCGGTGTGAGTTCAGTTCTGTGAGATGCACAATAAAGGGAAGACGTGTGCCAAATTACACCACCACATCTGCGTCATGCAACAGGTGATAAAACGGTGAGAACGTCTAAAACTGTGTGTTGCATGGTTTTTTTAGTCACAGAAAATAAGAATGAGGGGAAGTGTTGTGGTGGAGCAAATACAAGAAGATGGTTACTGGCTGTGTCCATCGAGTCACAGCACACAGTTACTTACACCGTAAACCTTGTTCAGATGTTACACTTTGCGTATCATGCAGGTACATATGTGCAATTTTTAGTGCATTTTCAAAATTTTTCATCTACATTATAAGCTGTAAGTACTCAGTCGTGTCGTAATATACGTTGGAGCACTTAATGAAAGTTCTATAAGGTCATTAAAATGGTTTGTTGCAGAAATGGAGCTTGAAAACTTGTATGTTAACATAATACAAAACAGATTATTTATACATTTACTGATTGTGAATAAAAACAGAAAATATGCTACTTTTATGAATTTAACAAATATAAAATTGATCAAAAAATGTCAGTATATTTATATATTTTTTTAATATAGTAAATGATGAAAATTACTCAAAGGGCCAAAATAAAACAGCACCTATACAACATAGCACTAATCAACTTACAGTAATCCCTCAGTATCCAAATCTTATTTTTCTCTGAAAAAACAGCTCAGATACTATATTTTTTTTATCCCAAGTGCCTATTTAACATTTTTGGGGGGGGGGGTGTTCCCAGCCCTTGGAAAAAACACCTATATACCTATCAATTCATGATTTCAGAAAGGTAAAGCATTCCAAATACCTAATTACAAACTGAATCTTGTCATTAATTTCTGTGTTTATACAGCATGTTTGTCCAGTACAGGATATTTCACGGGATTTAAATAAATAGTTTTTTTCTTATTTATTAAATAAACCTTGGTTAAAAACATTTCAGATTGCAATTTAAACAAGACTTAAAACTTTTACTGGGTATCATTTAGTAAAGTGAAGAAGAAAGGCTTGTGAGGTTTGCTGCATCAAGGAAGAAGGCAGCTGTGTCAGTTTTCTCCATCGGAGGCATGGAGGAGGAGGCAGATGTGGGGTGAAGAACTTTGCCTTCACACAATTTTCTTATGTAAATCTCTTTGTAACATAACAGCATCTTTAATTATGTTGTTGAAAGCAAGGATCCTGTTTGTGTCACTATCACGTAGCATAGTTAGTGAGATCATTACATTTACACACACTAAAGCTTCTTTGAAAGCTTGCTTGACCAGGATGGGAAGGGTTTTATGTCGCCCAACAAACCTTCCTCCTCCTCCCGTTCGTTCTCTGTTGACCGATGGGCGGTGCACAGTGCAGCATAAACATGGTCAGTCAAAGCAAACACAAACTCATGAGGAAGCGCAGAGACAGCTGATAAGACACAGCACAGGTGCATGTTTTGAACTTTCACTTCAGAACAATTTGTAACAGTATACAGTAAAGTTTATTACATATACTATTTTTTCAGTACAGTATGCTGAACAGTACTGTGGTATTTATTTGTTGATTGATTTTTTTTTTTTTTTGCATTTTGTTTTTTTTTTGTGGATAAGTGTCAGATAAAAATTTGTTATAGCAAAAGCTTCCATTTGGATACCAATAAATAGGTACTAATTTTCAAGAGCTGTCATAGCAAAAATTTGGATGTAGAGAGGTCAGGTACCGAGGATTGCTTTATTACTGCATTTAGAAAGAGAGTGAACTCATGTAATAGGAATCTTAAAGAACTAAAGTTGATATCTTGAAACAGTTTTTGTGTTTACCAAAGTATTGCGTGTTTGGGGTTAGGAAGTCAAGTAGTTGTAGTCAAGTGTTGCATCCTATTTTAATTTTTGTAGCTGATGCCTAAATCTGCATAATTACATCTTTGAAGCAAAATTGTAAAGTAAGCTGCTGGTATACACTGAGCTTGTGCTTTTGTCTGAATACAAATGAGGTCTGGGAGAAGATGTCATAAACATCATGCAGGTTCATTTGCTGGTTTTGATTTTATGCTCTAGTAGCCAAGGAAACCAGTTTCCCCCACCAATCCCTCTACAGCTGAAAGCGGTAATATATCTCAGTGAGTGGAGAAGCATATTTCTGTGTAAATTCCATTTGGTTGGAGGAGAGATCAGCAGCTGCGTTAGCCGTGCACTGCAGTAGGGCTCAGGCACAGAGTCCTTCAGGGATACATAATGAGAAGTGCGATGTTTGTCTTATGTTGGCCTATGGCTCACTGAAGCGATAAGATGAGGGTCACTCGGTCATGGTGGCTGTTATAGTTGGTGTTTAGACTAATTTGAGACTCATCTGTTTTTTCCAAGTAGCTGAGGTGGCTGAACTGTAGAATCAGCAGTAGTTCACTGGACCAGTAGTCACTGGAAACTGTTTTCATTGGTATGTTTGGTTATATTGATAGGGATGATGGAGGAGACGGTTCATTAAAATTGGATAGTGAAGCTGGGACTAATCCATAATTCTGAGTTGAGGGGAGGCTCATTGGTATGTATGGGTGGTGAAAGTGGTGTAACTCTGGTTCTCCCAACAGGGTTCAAGAGAGTGTTGTGGAACAGTTGTCATCATTGAAGGCTAAACATCAAAGGGAGCTAGAGGACACCCTCACTCGCCATGCACTGGAACACTCATCCTCGAAAGTGGCTGAACTGACCAATCAGCTGGCCACCCAGGAGGTAACGGTTCATAGCATGACCACCATTCAAGCAAGACCTTTGCAGGTGTTAAATGTTCAGCCTCTGGGTGCACTTCTTGTATCTACAGAACCTACAGAGAAAATGTAGTTCCTAATCGTGAGATCTTAATTTACGTATGTGCTTCATTTCAAATCAGTCTGATCTTCATCCTATGGTGAAGACGATGCTCCTCTTTAAATAGTAACTTGCTACACTTATCCATGTGTCGGAACTTGAGGACATATTTCACCTAACCTAATCCTCTGACATGGTCGTAGGTAACAGTTAAACAAGTCATAAGAAGCAGACCTGACTCTGAGAGTAAGACATAAGCTCGGTTTGTAACAGTAGCTCAGGGACAGTAATAAACATTACTTTTGTATTTTGTAAAGAATAAGAGCATCTCCTTTAACATACAGTACTGTGCAAAAGTCTTGGGCCCCTGTGGGAAAAATGCTATAAAGTGAGGATGGTTNTCATAAGAAGCAGACCTGACTCTGAGAGTAAGACATAAGCTCGGTTTGTAACAGTAGCTCAGGGACAGTAATAAACATTACTTTTGTATTTTGTAAAGAATAAGAGCATCTCCTTTAACATACAGTACTGTGCAAAAGTCTTGGGCCCCTGTGGGAAAAATGCTATAAAGTGAGGATGGTTCCAAAAATAATGCCATGAATACTTATT
>UFQX01001647.1:0-18089 GCA_900497675.1 Arapaima gigas
ATAAGAATCTACCTGTACTTCTCAACAGACATTGAACTTGCATGCCTAACACTTTTGCACAGTACTGTGTATGTAAATAAACTGGGTGGTCAACTTATGGCCACAGCTGGGCATGAAAATCTGTAACTCATTTTGTTTGTAACTCAAGACTCACTTTTAGCATAAAGCTGTAGTCAATAAAAGCTCAACAGCAGCAATGTCTCTCCATTTATTCCCTTCTAAGTGTCTGTGCAAGTCTTTGAATCAGTGGCTACAATTAATAAAATTGCTCTTTAAGACTTTTTATTTCAAAATTCTTGAGGAAAAGAGCAGTTTGATGTGGTTCTCTCCCTTTCTGAAAGAGACCATAAGAGCAGAACCTATAAACAGGGGACAAGGGGAGCAACATCAAAAGTATTATTAAATATATTTTTAATGAATGTTTTGAGCACTAAAAAAAAATATACAAGTGGTTAATATTCACTCCCTTGTTGGGGTAGTTACTGCCACAGGGGTGAAAATGTGCACCATGCAGATGTTACACAGAAGCATCTCCCACTGGCCGGGCAAACGCGACAAACGCACTAAAACATCTGCATATTAATTGTGATTTGTGGTTTATTACAAGAAGCCACTTCTTCACTCTACAGTCCTCTTAAAAAGACACCTTTACCACTTAAAATGATTTATTGTGTGTCTGGCTCTTTTCGCACCGTGGTATTTCTCAAGTTAAGTTCCAATTACGAAGCGACCTTTACCGCGTTCTGGTGGTAAAAACAGGGTTCCGGCGTGGGCCGCGTGGCACAGCTGTCACACGCGCAGCTGAGCGGCCGAGGCGCACGCGGGGCGCCAGCCGCACATATTCCCTCCGCTGGAAATCTGGAGAACACGGTTGCCATGGACACGCAGGAGACAAACCCTAAAATACCAGAGTATGTGTCTCCTGTTTGCACCACGCGGCCCCGCAGATGTTAGCGTCACACCCTCGAACCCCCCACGTCCTGAAATATTAATACTTACTAAAAAATAATTACTAACATCATTTCTCTTACTCTGCGGCTCCAAATTTTGTTTGTGACAATCAGCTTTGGACACCTATTGTGACTCTATACCTACAGTGTATCCATGGAAACCGAGTTATGCTACCTAGAGAGATGTTTGCACACTGTAACAAATATTTATATATATAATGTGGAGACGTGTGTGTGTGTGTGTGTGTGTGTGTGCTTTATATATAGGCATTATATGCCACCCTGTTCAGCGGTTAACAATAGCAGATGGATGGATTTTTTATATCAAGTTTTGATTGCATAAAAAATAAAATAAACCTCAGTGATTTGCATTATTATGCGAATTTCCCTTTTAATTAGATTTCTTTTATGAACAGTTCTGTTTATCCATTTTCTCCTTCTGTACAACGTGAGGGCTGTACCGTAAGCCGCACAAACTAATTTACTCAGTTAACTGCTGCTCAAAAGTACTGAGTCTAGAAGCATGAAAAGTTTGAAAAGGCCTGGAAACAAGTTTGAACATTTTTAATGCAAACAGTTTAATGAGGTATGAAAAATTGAATATTGCATCTCAAGTTTCAAGAATCTGGCAACTTTGAGTTTCATATAGACTGAAAAATGATGAAGTACTTGTATTTACCAGAGTTGGCTGATGGACGAGGGTGTAGGAGCTGCCCGACATCAGAGACACGCTGTAGCGCCCCCCGCAGGCTGCTGCCGCCTTTCAAAGGCTTTAAAGGGAGCGCAATGTGACCACATTAATGTTCAGGTAGGAGGTTCATAAGAACAAAACTAATTCACACAACGTTCACGATCAGATGAACTGCTCTGAGATGGGAGGCAGTGAATGGGAGTAACCCAGGACAGACCCCAGGACACACCGCAGGACACACTGCAGAACACACCTCAGGACACATCCCAGGACACACCCCAGGGCACACTGCAGGACAGAACCCCTGGCCTAACCCCAGGACACACCCCAGGATACAACCTGGGGTACACCCCAGAACACTCTCATAGGACACACCCCCTGGAACACACCACTGGGGCATACCTATAGAACACAGACCCCAAGACACACTAACGTGACACACACACCAAAACACATCCACAGGACACACTCACACCAGGATACACACACTTGACGAACCTCCAGAACTACCCGGAAGCCACTAAGGGGACATGGGCACCACATGTGGCCATTTTACTTCAACTGGAAATCTTCTGCAGAGCAGACTGGTGGACACTACAGAGAAATGGACTGGTGTTTCCAATGACAGCGGTTTGTTGTGATCCAACATCCATTTGGTTAGTTCCCTGGCTGTCAGCAGTGTCCTTAGAAGTCTCCAGCACCACAGCACCACAGTCCAGGGGGTCCATATTTCTCCTGTCCTGCTCTCTCAGTGTCCACTGTCACGTCAATATGGTGTTAGAGAAATACCACTAACTGGACAATTCTGCTTTGGTATTTATTTTAAAGTTGTTTTGTTATAAATATATACTTTATTATTTAAATGGGTTAAATTGTAAGTCACTTTGGAGACAAATGTCAAAAAAATAAATCCCATCCACCACAGATTATTGCAAAAGATCATATGGATCAATATGAACATCTCTCCTGTTTGGTTTCCATCAAACCAAAGTAATTTTATCAGCTCTGCGTTCACATTATTTATTTCTTTTCTTTTTTTTTTTTTTTTACCTCTTTGCATCTTAGAGAAGAAGCATTAGATCAGAGAGAGTTAATGAAATTGTGCATTATTGCGGTTTTGGGGCAGAGCCAATGCAAGTGCTCAGCTGGAAGAGAACCGCATATATATATATATAAATATATTTAAATATATATAAATATATGGTTCTCTTCCAGCTGAGCACTTGTTTTATGTATATAACATGCACCCATAATTTAATAGGTTTTTAAACTGATTCCATTTTTGCTCTGTTTCTTCTCAGAAAATACAGGAATTTTACAATTTTTTCAGGGAACTTTTAGGGAACTTGTACCGAGTGGTTTCTTTCTTCTTCTAAGCTGACGAAATTCCGAGTAAACGTGATCAGTTTTCAAAGCTTAAAATACAGGCTCGGTTTTGTTTTGTTCCAGCCTTAAGTTGAATAGTTTTACTGTAATATATAAACATAAAACACGCGTTTAACGTTTTGCCCTTGTGTACAGTTAGGATGGCTGGATGGGGGAGCAGCTAGCTGACCTCTGACCTTGTTCCTGTGCGCCGTTATATTAAATGTTTCTCATAAGTATTATACATATTATATGTACTATTTTTTAAATCGTTTTTGCTATTAAAAAGACTGCTTATTCCACCTGCGCAATGTCTGTCTCTCCTATTTGCTTCTGATCCATGAAAAGCTCTGTGTCCCAGGGCTCGGCAACAGTGAGAGCGGGGAGACGGCGCTGAGACAACAGGGTAAAACTCCGGCCGCCTGCGACCTCCTGCTGATGACTAACACATAAATACGTCTGACAATAAATAATGGATGCGGTCAGCAGGAAAGTACTCACTCCTGGTAGTCAGTCTCATTTCTACATCTCATTAGTTCTCATTCTCGGGGCGGAAACCGAGTCTGGAAGCGCTACACTTTCATTTTAAATTATTAAAGGTCATTTCTGACTTTTATGGATTCCTACCCATTTTGAAGCTGCTGGAACCCCAGGTACTGCCACTGCTGCTGCACTATTAATAATAATAATAATAATAATAATAATAATAATACTTGATATAGGATGTAAATGAGTACAAACAGGAACACAGACAGCATTTGCACAAGTATTTTTCGCTGAGAATGGAGTTGGAAAGTAATTAATCACATAAAACACATTTTAAGACCTGTTATGGGTTTAAATCCCACTGCTGCTGTAGTACCGTCGCTCCAGGAACTTACACCCCGATGCAGGGAAAGTGACCCTGCTGTATAAAAGGCTAAATCGGTGTATCTCCGTGCACAAGCCTCACACCGTAAGCCGCCTTGGAGAAAAGTGACAGACAGAAGGAATAATGACCGAGGACATACGTGCGACAGTGACAGAAAACTGCACGTGTGACCCCTTCTTTACATGTCATTTAACTGCCTCACAAATGGACCAAAAAAACTCCCTAAAGAGTCACTTTGCAGAAGCGCTGAAAGATCAACAGCAGAAAGCAGAAGCCGATAAACCCGTGGTTTAGTGATTTAAAAATGCAGAGCCGGGACAGGACCTGTCCGTCGCAGGGCTGTCACACGTGAACGCAGGGAGAACAGGCAAACGTCGCACAGACTCATCCGGATTCAAACCCTGGTCTGCAGCTCGGCCCAGGCCCTCCGAGGCACCGATGCTACCCGCTGCGCCAACCCACGGTCCCGAGACGTCGTTGGCAGCTGGAAAAAGCTAAAGGATCAGCTTGTTCAACAAGTTCAAGCTGGGGCAATATCTCAAAGACTTCAAATGTTGTCCTAATCCCCGCTATTGACTCTGGCGCCGTCCCTGCGCTGCTGTCAGCTGCCGAGCACCGAGGGGTCACGGCCCCTCAGAGGAAGGGATCCTTCTGGTCGCAGCCTCGGACGATGCTGGCTGTGAAGAGGCCGTCCTGCTGAGCTACTGGCCACGCAACCGACCTCATCTTCTGCCGCCCACTACCGCCTGCACCCAGCATATGTTGCAAATGAAAGGAAAAGGCAGACGAAATAAAGGGAAAACATGGTGCTACCGGACAGTGACCGCAGTCCTTGGGCTCAATAATGAGTCCTGATCTCCTCTGAATTACCTCGTGCAGGTCAAACGCGCCATTTCTGGGGACGTCAACCTCTGTTCCACGTTCGCCGTCCGAGTCATGACCCAAAACCGGTTTAACACTGTTCTGCCTAGGATGCCCGTACCGTTGTTTTCATTCGCTTCACGTTTTTAATATGCTGGGCCTGCTGCGGCAACCGGCACAGAAGAGTTTTTGTTCCCTTTTTTATTCCCAAATCAAATGCACAGGAACTCGGTGAAGTAAGATTGAAGCTTTGATTCATTCATTTTTATGAGCGGAATATTCCTCTTGTTTACATACTCACGTCGGGGACCCCGTATACAAAATTATATACGTTTATAGTTAATGACATGAACATGTCGTGAGAAATGATTTGAACGACAGTCGATGAAACTGAGAATATCAATAATGCCGTTTAGATAAGATGATCGATGCGAAATGAATGAGCTGAAGATTAAAATACGTGAAAGACCGTCCACTATGTCAGTGCTAAGTCACACAGCGAAGGTATGAGGAGGGCGTCTAAAACAAACCCGGAGACACATATCTGTGACTTTGTGGACAGAAGAGTGGCTCAGCTGGTCCCTTGTGTATCTGTGCAGGAAACATTATACACAGTGTGTGTTTACACACCCCGTGGTGTGACATTACAGACTTACCCGTCTGCCCCATGGGTGTCCATAAAAAAGGAACCACATCTAAATCAGGGAAGAAGCTCTTTAATGTAAATGTCAGTCCATCCATTACTAGTAACCGTTTGTCCAGCACAGGGTCCTGGGGCTCCAGAGTCCATCATGATGGGAGGCCAGTCTCTCACACACACACACACACACACACACGCCTTTGGACCATGGGAGGAACAGCACACAAACGTGGGAAAAGAGCCACATTCGAACCCACGACCAAAGGGGCAGACCAAGAGCTGGGGCACTGGTGCTACCTGCTGTGCCACCAACGTAAACCTCAAGATTAATTCAGATATAAAGCAGAGGCAAAGCTAACAGAGTGAACAGCTAAGAAGAAGCACACATGAACACACGGGAACCTTTCTTGAACGTGCAGCTCTGCCTCCACAGCCGCCAGCACTGCCAGCCAGTGGCGCCACTTGTAGAAGAAACTCCTCTTGTCTCCCACCCAGCCAGTAGCGGCTCATATTCGTGATCATTTCACCCGAAATCGCTGCGAGATCAGCAGCGTTTAGACACGTCCCCTTCGCGTGGTGGCAAAACAGGAATTCATCTCCTAAACACGACGCAGATTGAGAACAACATCTTCGCTGCGGCCCAAAAAAATAAACGTTTCAGTGTTTCCGATTACAGCCACAGCGTAAAGGTTTTAACCACAGTGATACCGGCAGCTCCGGTGTTTTCAGTCACTCTAATGCCGGCTATTTCATCCCGGCAACACCGGCCAGAAAGGAGAGGCATTATCATTTGTGTCTCTTTTTTCTGTTTGAAAGCCACTGTTGCACAGCTGAGTGGAAAAAAAAAATCAATGCAGCCTTATATTTCTTACTGAATATTTTATTAATTTCATTACCGGCTAAATGGTAGACGCCTGTGAGATGTTTCCATAAGCAATGTTTTTTTCTAAAGTCAATCTTTGACATTAATAACAGTATCGCAAATGGAGGCCGCGTTCGTGCGAGCATCGCGGCCCCCGCGAGCGCGGCTGCCCAGGTTCTCGGGGTCCCGGCGTCGGGGACAGTGTTCCAGGCCTGTGCCGGCTTGGCCTCCTCCGGCCTCTCATTCGCGCTTTCGGCGCCCCGCCCCATTACGGCACAGCTGCTCCCTTTTCCGCCCCCGGCTCCGTGTCCTTCACGCCTGTCGCTACGGCGATCGCTCCCGCCGCTGAAGATGATGTTTTGACGCGTCACTAGAGCTGCGGACCTGCCGAGCAATAAGCAGTTTAACACCCGGCTTCTTCCCGAAGGTTTCCGTCAAAACGGCTTCACAGCCACCCGGGTAACTGTGTTTGAATTATACGGGTGGTTTTTAAAGATAAACTGCGCTGTGCAGTTTGGCTGTGGGGTGGTCAGCACCTCACAGGGCCAGGGTGTGAAAGCAGCTCCTCTAAATGTTCTAGTTACCACCAATGGGCCAAACACCTTGTTTGAAGAAACTGGTGACTCTTCCTTACCCATGATGTGCGTGAAATGTGTGTGTGAAAGAGTGTCCTGTAATAGACCGTTGTCACGTCCAGGTGCCCCCCCCTTCTCACACTCTGGCACCATCCACACCTGGTGACAGCATTGCTGTGGGAAGATGAGCACCAGGTGGGGCCACTAGAGTCCATGTAAAGACTCTGTTTAGACTGACTGGATGTTCAATGTGTCGGAACTGGGATGTCTGAGCTTCTGGTTTAGCAACTAGAAAGGTTAACTGCCCGAGATGCTGAGGTTCCTGTTAAATACGGTTATTTATTTTGCAATTTTGTGAGTATTTGAAGGGTATTTTTTCATTAATGTGTTGTAACTACAGCTGGTGCTGCCCCCCGCCTGATCAGACCACACACACCCCGGCCTGGCACTAAGCGGTGCGTGATGGCTGGGAATAAAACGAAATGAAATGTATTGTATTTCTTGTTTTCTCAGTTCCTGTCATCAAATGAGAATCTGTTACCGATGAACAGTCTTTATTCTAAATTATTTTATTCTGGGATTCTCAGCTTTATTACATATATGTCACGATTTAACTGTTGCACAAGTTGCCGGTTTGCCAAATTTTATGTCTGGATTCGCAAATAAGGAAGGCTGGTGAACATGCAGTTATCAGAAAATGTGTTAAGCTTAAACTTAAACTTAAACAAAACTGTGAAAAAATAAGGGAACACTCTTTGCTTTTTTTTTAACATTTGCAAAATTTTGAACCAACTCGAGAGCCCAGATCCGCATCATTTGCATCCCAGCAGGTCACGTCGGTCTCGGCATAAGGGAGTTAACTCATTTCTAAACTTACTACTCAACATTAATGCAAATTTGTTCTCCATTACTGAGCAGAAAAGAGCAGACAATGGTTTTATTTCAGCTAAATGAAGAGCAAACTCTGCTGCCCTTCAAACATGGCCACACTCTGAATGGCACATAATGCTCAGCTGCAGATCCTGCAGGTCAAAGACATGTTTGACTCAAGGTACTTTGTTCATTTTACTAAACGAAACGCTGACAATTTGTTTTGAGAACAATGCGCTTAAAAGAGGTTTGAGAAGTATGTCTTTTTTTTTTCTTTGGCGCTTTGCTTCAAGGCTACTTACAGCCGGCTGGACAATTAAATGTCTGAACGGCTGTTCCCCCCGGAAAAGACAACGGGGAGGGGGTCTGTACCTCTTGGTCAGCACCATTATTCATCAAAACACACATAAAGGTCAGCTCCACGGTACTGTTCCAGGAAAGTTAGCATTTCTAAACCCCACCATGTTCACACCTCGTAAAATGACTCTTGACATTCTGGGAAAAACCAAGATGCCTTTTCAACAGAAGGTTAAAATCAGACCCAGTAAAGACCTGGGTGAAAAACCCATAAAGGGTTGTTCTAAGGAACACAGGCACCTTTCTGACCTTGAGACCGGTGCGGTGGACCAGAATTGATTTAAAATTCATCAAACCAAAACTTAATATTGGTTTTATTTACTCCTCCATCTCACTGAGTAGCCATACTAGTTTTGGCCCCAGTGTGGTGGAATGAACTCCCTCTGTCTCTCCGAGCTGCTGAATCCCTCCCGGTGCTCAAGCAGGGTCTCAAACCCTTCTCGGTCAGAGCCATTTCTGTCCCGACCTCCTGAAAGCTCCATTAATGAGTCCAGCACCGTCTGCTGTCATTATTTATGTATTTGCTCTTTGAATGTCGCTTCTATAGGCGGCTACTTGAGGGATGCGAACCAGTGACATGGCGGTATCAGACCAACCCGCTGTGCTTTTATCATCCTGTGTCTGAGTCAAAAGCTCTTCATCCGTTCTCAACGGCATTGTTATTGAATGGAACCCACTATTATTAAAAAAATCAATGATATATTTCAAATTTTACATCACACTGGCGAAAAGCATCAGTCAAATTCATAAATGTAAATATAATGTAATGAATATGTGATTCATAGCCATATATTTGGAATAGTAATGCTTATTTTCTAAAGACATTCTAATAAGTACATATTACACCTCATAAATATTCTATGTATGCTGTTATAAATATGCTCCTGCTCTGTGTTCTGTCTCATTTGTGGGAACAATTACAGAAATTCCTCACAAAACACGAGGAAGCAACCGCACGAAAACAAATGACCCACATAAGACATATTTTTAAATAAATTGCACAAAGCGCCTTTGGGAAAAAATATGTCTGGCCTGCACTGTCAGTGCATGTTCTCGTAATGCAAAAATATAAAAGTAAAATGTACACGCCCAGCAATAATTTATTTTAAGATAAGACGCGCGGTTTTGAAAAGTTCTCGAAACCCACCGACGAGACCTGCTGTCCACCCTTCATTATAACTGGTAAATTATTTACATGTTTGTCATAAAGACGTGAAGGTTTTCGTGGGGCTGTGCCGGGTACTGGCTGAGACAGTTTGCAGTAAATACCATGGTGAGTACCTCAGTGCAGCAGAAGACAGCACTGGAAGCATCTCAGGAAGCTCTTGTTGACTCTGTGGAAAGTTTCTTAATGGTCATGTGATGTGCTGCCCTCTCCGAATGACACAGTGAACATTTATGATGATTAAATGTATTAAAACTGTGTGCTTATAGGCTGTAAAGCTTGAAACTTAAACATATTTCTTTTTGAGGTAAAATTCCATAATCTGCTCTTGTTATTCAGTATTTGCTGGACTGTCACTTATGATTCCGTTTTAAATCTTTTTAGTTGCCCAGGTTTTAATGTGGCCCGCAGTTCCCATCCCTTATATCGCAGTGGCTTTGGTGCTGGAGGACCATTTGTCGACCTGACCGATGAGCTGCGGACCTTCGTAAGCTTCTCTGTGAGCACAGAAGGCTTCTTCGTGACGGCGATGTGCTGTGAAAACTGTGCGACGACTAAGAGGCAAACAGCTGCAGCGCTACCGAAAATCCACAGTGCCGGAACTTTCAGAGAGAAGACAGTGGGTCTTCCGACCTGAGGAAGCTGCAAACTTGAAGGTGAAAGAGCTGGAGTGACCGGGCTGACATCACATTCATCTACAAGTTGAAGGAATTCAGGCTGAAAGAGCTGGAACATCAAGAATGAAGTTGAAACCTACAGGTTGAGACCACCTGCAGCTGGGTCATCTCAGTTGAAACCACAAGAACTTCCCAGTGGGGGAGAAGAAACACACAGATGGAAGCAATAAAGACCTTTTTGTCACCACCCCTGGAACAAGTCACGTGAGTGACGGAGGATCGCAGGGCAAGCAGAACCATGTAGCCGAACCATCGCAGCCGTAACGGGACGTGTCTGTGAAAGAAGGCAGTGCTATCACTTCCAGGAGGAAGAAACCAAACACTTTATGCAGACTGCCAGCCTGCGGCAGATGAACAAAGCCTGATTGTATTACTGTAGGGCGTGAATAAGGGATCGGACACAGTCGACTGTAATCCGGTTAGAACCGCGCGTAGGAACACAATGCGTTCCTGCAATAAGTGTGACTTGTGACGTGTGCTGAGTGGTATCCCGGTGCACCCCGCTTACTCCCCGCTGTCTTCTACAGCTGCTTCTACATGGCCATGTGAAGGAGAAGGGCTTCAGCAGGGAACTAATGTCATTTTCCCGCTTTAAGTGGATTTGGTTCTTGTCTCCCACTTTTGGGTTTGCAGCCAAAGTTCCCGCCGAGGGGAGACTGAGCTGCTCCCGTATCCCAGGAAGCATGAAACCCTGTTAAATTCTCCCAGATCCCAGCATCAAACAGCACTCCTTCATGGGATATTTCCAGGTTTGCCTCAGCTGTCCTTTAGCTGTAAGGCCAGTTCTGGCGTCTTTATACATGGTCTCCTTCAGGATTCTTATCAAACCTCAACCCAGACTCTGTTCCATAAGTGGTTATGGAATTTAGGGGATTTATAGGGCAAGAAAAAGTGTTTTCCTGGGGTGGTCCAGGCCAGAAGATGCCTCCACAAATAGGTGGTTCGCTCAAGCATCCTCAGCTCCAAATTGTGATGCGAGTCACCTTTCTGGAACTGCTTCGGCAGTCGGCTTAACCACACGTGTAAAATACCGCACCTTTCTGCCCTTGTAGTCTGTTATGTGTCTGAAAAAGAAACGAGAGAAGAAAGTCACCTTGGCAAAGGGAGTCAGTCAAACGAATAAATATAATATACCTAAGAAGTAAATTTGTGTCGCACATAAATTTATTCAATTTATTTAGCTTGAAGTGTCTAAAACAGTGGTGTATACAACATTATACATTTTCCTAGATGTAACTACCGGTTCTATTTTTCTACACAGAATGGCAAGGGGGTGGGGGGGGTCAGCTGCTGGGACCTGAAGCCCCGGAGGTACGTTTTTCATCCTCGCCTCTTGGGCGGGAGCTTTTTGATTTCCTCTCCTCGGTTGCCAGCAGGTTGATTTTACTGCCTTTCTAGACAGTAAAGAACCTCTTGTCATTAAATGTATAGCCAACCTTTTACCTGAAGACTTACGTACTTTATACCTGTTCTGTTCTCTTAATCTCTTGTTCAGCGCTTTGTGCTGCTGTGTGAGAAGAAGTGCTCTACACAAAATAAATTGAATCGAAGTAACCGGATGAATTCTCGACTGTTCCCACGACCAAAAGCTGATGCTCTTCATATCTGAGGTGTTATCTTTAATGCTGCACCGTGCAGTAAGACCCAGATTTCCACAGGCGGTTAATGTGCTCGGTCTGCTGGACGGCGAGGTACAGACTTAGCCTGGAGTGGCTGTCTTTAGTGGAGCGTTCTTCACAACCAGGACACATGACTCATGGGAAGTCCTCCAGCTCAGGGCCGTGGCTGAAAGGTCACGGTGCTCCTGAGCTGCGCAGAACTCTCATTTAAATCTAGCCAGGAGGCGAAAGTGAGAGCTCTTAAAGCCCAAGAAAGGCCATAATCTTTGCAAACCAAACTCCTGTAGATCTCTGTCAGCATGTTTCGCAGGGCGGTTTATCTCCGGCGAGGGCTCAGGCCGACGGCAGCGAGCAAAGCGGCCCGGCTGAGCAGCACGGCAGCTGTTCCTGAATCTTCGGGGAGGCTCAGCATGAAGTTTTTGCTCTTTAGTTTGAAATGGATGCCCCACACAGAAATCTAGACTTACTAAAATAAGCCAAAGAACAAGCAGCGACTCAACGGCTTCACAAACAGGCTCTTTCTGCCCAGCTTTCTCCTTGTTTCCAGAATTTCTCAGTCAAAATGATTTTCCTACCCAACAGTCGAGTTCCTTCAATGCTCTTTCTGGAATTTCCAATCAAGATGTTTGCAGCAGATCCACATCCCAGCATGTAGCCCCGCTCTCCGTGTTTCCGGGATCGACCCCAGACTGCTGACCTGGACTTGGGGGGGTGCCGATAGTGAGCGAGCGAGCGAGGGACTCGAGACGGAGGTTGTTTCCTTTGACAAAAGGGTCACGGACGGGTGCTACTGTAAACATACTGGTCTGCCGGCTTTCGGCACAAACACCGCAGTCACCTTCACCCAAAGAGCGAGTCCACGTTTGTGACAGGGGACCGCGGCCCGTGCCCAAGGCAGATGTCACCGTTTCCGCCATTAAATCGGGTATTTAATTTGGGGATATTATCAGATTTCATTAGCATAGTGAATGCAGCTCCAATTTGTTCCTGCTTTATAAGCTCACTAATGCCGATTCGGGCCGCTCCATCATTTCCGGCGCCGTCCCGTCGGCTTTAACAATTTTCTGTTTTATTTCCCGGCTCCCTTTGTTTTGAGGTTTTATGGTCCTTCGCTGTAATGGGATTTCAGGAGCCACGGCGGACCGTCTCCATCCGCCGCACTCTGCGGTTCTCAGCTCCACGTGCTCCTGTGGGCCGAACGCGGTGTTTCAGGCCAGTCTAACACAGGATACAATGAATAGAAAAAAATCTCACAGGTTGGCTTGTGAAACACGCCTCGTGAATAACGCTCGTCCGCTTTAATGCGTAATCGATTCGGTCATCTTCAGGGCCGGCAACCGGTAACGTCTCCATCCTGCCAATTTATTGATACCCGAAATGTGCTGAGACTTTAAATTCGCAGGGGGTGTTGTGGTTAAAGATGTTCCACTTAAGTTGAAAGATCCAGGTTCCAATCCCATCTTCTCTTCCACCTTCTTATAAGATACTTACCCTCGGTCAATACTGTAAAAAAGGGGTAAATCCTTGTAAGTCACATTTGACAGAAGCGTCGGTGAAATATACGAAGGATGAATCACTGCTCCTCCAACGGCACCTCTGCCTTTGCTGTGCAGCCCATTCTTTGCATATTGTGGAGTTATTTGTTTAACCTTCTTAACAGATATCACACTCTTGTTTACTCTACACCTCATCCAGTTTTTACTTCTGGATATATCACTAATGTAATTCAGGTTATCCGCCCTGGCACAACCCTGATCATGTACAGATGGGTATAAACCTCAGGGTACCCTTGTATCCCGGTCAGTTTCCATGGCTCAGACCTCATTAGTTATTAATACAGGTGTTGAATGCTGTGAACTGCACCCTCGTGTTGGTCCTGCGGCATCATCATTGCACCAAACTGGTTTTCCCAAACACCTCGGGAAACTGGGGATCTTCCACTGTCAGCTCTGTCTGCTGCATCAGCACCCCACCCAGGTACCACAGTGGAAATGAAAGTAATCGGTTAAATAAATGGCTTCCTTTATAGCACAGCTGAAGCAATGAAGTCCCATTCGCTACGTGCTGCAGCGCTGATGCCTACATTTAGGCTTCTCTGACTTCAAACTACAAGTGTTTGTACGTGTCTATATATATATATATGTGTGTGTGTGTGTGTGTGTGTGTGTGTGTGTGTGTGTGTGTGTGTGTGTGTGTATAAGCAAGAGGCTCCTGAATTATTTTTCTTGCCCTCTTTCTGCTGCTGTTCCTCAGCTGCACATAGAAAAGAGCTTTAGGAAGAAGAGCAAAAGTAACCGCAAATAAACATCAGTTGTAGACAAACCAGAAGCAGTAGATGATAACATAACTTGGGTTACAGTGTCAGCAGCACGAATGTCTGCAAGCAACACTTAACTAATAGGAGTCATATTTTACATGCGAAATCAAGATAAATCGTGTCACATATTTTTTCCCTCTTTAATGTGGCCTTGCCACCAATAGAACTCAAAAGAAAAACAAATAGATCATTTTTAGGACAAATAATTAGGGTTAATAAATCTACAACACCCCCGTTTGCATAAGTGTACACACCCTTTTATAATGGGGACTGTAGCTGCGGCCAGAGGCAACCAGTCATGTTCAAAATCCTGTCCAGAGATGAGGACCACACACCTGCCATCAGTGACGTGATTCTGATCAAACCCAAATAAAAGCAGCTGTTCCTGTAGGATTTCCTTGAAACATCTGTGGTTACATCCTAGAGGGACAGCCATGATCCGCAAGGAGCTGACACAACATCTAGGGGATCTTACCGCTGAAAGGTAGCGATCAGGAAAGTAGTATAAAACAATGTCAAAGATGCTGGATGTACCATTGAGCACTGCGAAGACCATCGTCGCAAAGTAGAGAAATTGTGTCCCCACAAGGACATTGCCAAGCTCTGGAAGAACCCCAAAGCTGATGACAGGACAAGGAGAAAACTTTTCAAGGAGGTTACTGCAACACTGAAGGAGCTGTAGGAATTTCTCGCAGGTGCTGGCCGCTCCTTGCATGTGAGAACAATATTCCATATTCTCTACACGATAGGGCTATGGGGTAGTGTGGCAGTTTCTCACAAAAAAGAACATACATTAGGACTAAATTTTGCAAAAAAAAAACATTCAATCATCCCAAAACGTGTGAAAAATTTCTTTCTTTCATCAGTCTGCTGAAACAAAGGTTGAACTTTGTGGCCTCAATTCTAAGAACTATTTTGGAGCAAAGACAAAATTCCTCATCCAACAAGCACCACACCTACTGTGCAGCATGGTGGTGGCAGCATCATGTTTTTGGGGCTACTTCTCTTCCGCTGGAACATGAGCTCTAGTCAGGATCGATGTGATATGGATTAGCTCCAGATATCGAGATCTTTTGGTACAAAACACTGTCAGAAAACTGAAGATGAAACAGCATTTCTGCTTCCAATATGACAATGACCCAAAGCACAATTCCAAGGAATGACTTCAAAAAAGGAAGATCAAAGTCTTGGAGTGACCCCATCACAACCCAGACCTCAACCCCTACTGAAAACCTGTGGAGTGACCCAAAGAGGGCTGTGCATATGACATGTCCTCCCACTTTGAAATTGCTTGAACTTTTTTGCAAGGAAGGGTGGGATAAGTCCAGGTGTGCAATTGATAGAGACTTATTCACGCATACATTGCATTGCTTGTTTTGTGGCTCTTTCTATGCTAAAATATTGAGATGAATATTGATGCCGATACCCGTGTGATTTTTCTTTTACTCCACGACTGTTTCTACACAGTTCATTTCTGGATCTTCCATGAATAAAGGAGAACAAATATTATAAAGTTCAAGAAATGTGTTTCTCCCGTACAAATGAGGGGAACAAACCCTGCAGGACCCGTAGCGCAATTTTGCAAACTGATGCTGAAGAAGATTCTGTCAGAAATGTTGTACACAGAAACTCACGCAAAGCGCGACACATTTGTAGAAGTCACGACAAGTCTGAAAGGAATCAGCAACATCTGATTCTCTGCTAGATTTTAAAAAAACTCACGACTCATTTTTTCCCCCTCACTTTTTGCTCATTTTTATTCTTTCTGGCTTCATCTTTAAAAAATACTTAAAATGACTATAAAAATTCACCTAAAATGCATTGAAAGCACATTTTTATTATTATTATTATTGTTGTTGTTTTTTATTTATGTTCGTATGTATGTATTTATGTTTTCGGGAGTTTAAATACTTTAGAAAGAACTGATATTAATAATAATAATAAAAGCAAATGAAGTATGAGAACAGTAGCAATGAGAAGCAGGAGAACGGCGTGCCACCAGAAGGCAATAACGTGGCCAAAGCGAACAAAGCCACGTGTTTCCAGCTCCCGGCCGAGATGCAGCCACGCGCCGGGGGAGAACCTGCACGGCTCAGCACTTTCCAGGGGGCGAAATCAAATCAATGGTCCTTCAGACGGAACCGCTGAGAAAGTTTGATACCACATTCAGGTGGCGGAACACATTATGCAAATTCCTCTCGGGGGCTATTTTCGCACGATTTATCATTCGGTCTCGTGTTGACGTGACGGCACGTTTCTTCGCAAACCATCGATACAGCTTCGGCGCAAATCGGCCCGGACTTTACAGGTTTCAAGCCAGACAAAACACAAAACAAATTAGACGGAGAACTCGAGGAACCCACCTCCTGTGTAATATTTTAGGGGAGCGACTTCAAAGGTACGTTTGGAAAGAGGCCGTAAATGCTGTTCTGTGGAGAAACTGCGTGATCCACGTTTAAAATTCCGGGTTCGTTTTTATGAAGCCACGATTTACGGCGCCCCATAAATATTTAGGGGAAACTGATGCTGCGAGCTGGTAAATTATCGCCGAATCGGTGGAGGCGTCATAACTTAAATCATCATTACTGTGCAGATTCCTTTGCTCAGTGCTTAATGAAAGTGTTCTCTTAAAACTGTCTCCCAGTTGCCATTAATCCTCCCAGTACATTTCCACGCGTTAATGCGGTCCCTTTCCAGTAACTCTTCCAGCAATATTCATATCTCCAATCTCCTCTTTTACACACTCACTATAACAAGGTAATTTAAATGCATAGTGCTGTATTATGTTCGCATCCCCAACGCTTAATGCCGGTACACAATGAGCTGCGGAGCCGCGGCCACGAGCCGAGGTCGGCTGGATCGGTTTGAACCGGTTTGTTTAATCTCCGTCCTGCCTTTTGCGAGAGGCGTGAGTACGAGCGGCGTCAAGTGGGGAACCGTTTGTCATTGGTCAGAAAACGAAATAAATCACAGTCCGTGGAAAATAGAGTGAGACGAACAGTTGACTTTTAGGCACTGCCGACTTTTTCATGTACGAGACGAGTCTCCCGGGGGCTCCATATTTTATTCATTATCTGGCTGTCAAACATGCCATGCAAGAAAGAGTTTTTTGTTAAATATTATTATTTTCCTGGGTTGTCTAAAAGAGAGCATGGCTTCCTAGATCAGGGTTCCTTTATAGTGAGGATTCTTGGGTTAAGTTTCATTGGGATTAGACCTTCTTGGTTGAAGGTTCATTGGGATTAGGGCTTCTTGGTTCAGGGTTCTTTGGAACTAGGGTGGGTGAGGGGTTGTTGGAAGGAGGGCTTCTTCAGAAAGCATTCTTTAGCATGAGGTCTTCTTGGTTGAGGGTTCCTTGGGATTAGGGCTTCTTGGGTTAAGGCTCATGGGCAGTAAAGCATCTTGGATAAAGAATCCTACTCCAGGTTTACTGGGAATAAAGCTTCGTGGGCGAAAGCTCAATAAGAGTAGGACCCCCTGGTCAAGGTTCTTTGGGAATACAGCATCCTCACCCAGTGTTTACTGAAAGTACGGTTCCTACTTAGGTTTTGTTGGGACTCGGGCTTCCTGGTCAGGGTTCTTGGGCACCCTGAAACTAGGGTACTGATACAGCTCCCCAGTCAAGGTTCGTGTAAGGTAGAACTTCCAAAGGAAGTTTAGCAAAGGTAGGTCTTCCTGGACCTCTATAATGATGCAAAGTGTTTCCAGGGCCTCTGTGTGCTGCATAATTAACTAAAACTTCTGTACATCTCCAAAGAGGCCCCGGCAGCCATAAAAGTTTCATTTTTTCAATTATGCTAAACGGTGCAAATGGGCTGCCCCCGCCGTTCGGTTAATGACTCATTGAGCTCTACAGCGCGTGCCGTCTGACTGTACAAGGTCAGCACTTCCGGCTCGGCTCGCCGCTGTGGGGACTGATCCTACCTGAGCTCTCCTCTCTGTGGATGTTCTGTTCTTTGAGGCTGAGTGCAGTAACAGGCTTACTGTGGGTACACAACACTCGGTGCTTCCCCAGCTCGGCCGTTTTGTCTGGGGGAACCGCTGAGTGGTCTTTCGGGCAGAGCCGTGAGATGTTCACTTTATATGTTACCGTTTGCCTCTCTGTTCCCTGTAGGTAATTATGATGACCGCAGTCGATGAACTTCTAACTTAAAACAGTGTCATGTATGAGAAGCAACCATAACTGTGTGTTTCCCATAACCCATCTACAGGACTGTGCAAAAGTCTTAGGCACCTGTGGGAAAAATGCTATAAAGCGAGGATGGTTCC
>UFQX01001648.1:0-27538 GCA_900497675.1 Arapaima gigas
GCACGTCCCATATTCTCTCCGTGGAATAATGATGCTGAACCTCTGAGGGTTTTATCCATCACTTGCTGATTATATTCTGGGGCGGGGGGGGGGGGTTCATGTACCTTTTGTTTGTGGACCACATAAATCCATGACTTTTTTTGTGTGGGATTAGTGTTCATTTTTTAATCCTTAACCAATTATTAACTGTTGTTTAATAATCATTAACTGTAATATATGTGTATTTATATGAAATGTTTTTTTATGTGCAGAACTTTAGTTTTTTTATATACTTTTTTTATACTTTCTTTGAACCTATTTGTGATTTTGAAATTTTAAACCATTTTCAAGGGCTTGAGATGCCTAATGATTGTTTTGAAATTAATAAATAACATTAATATCAGTATAGATATATCAGACATATTCTGACATACAGTGCCTTGCAAACATTATTCAAAATGCATTGAATGTTATCAACATGCCCTGGACTAAAAATTATATTTTCACATATTTTTGCAGTCAGTACTTTTATTGTGAAATTGTATGCTGTATCCCTAACTGAGCCACAATAGTCAGCACCAAAATAGGATGTTTGCAAATAATTAAAAGAAAAGGAAAACAAATATCCAGCTTGCACAATGATTCCATGAGCACGCAGTAATATTTAGTAGAGACACCTTTTGCTGCTTTAAGCCTGTTGGGGTGTTTCTGTAGTAGTTTTACTCACTGGGAACAATTTTTCATTCATCTTGGCAGGACCTTGATTGTGCCACCGCTGGACATTATTATTATTATTATTATTATTATTATTATTATTATTATTATTTATTATCAAACTTCACCGCATAAAAATTTTAAATCATTTAAAATATAGAAATATACTTTAATTTCTGCAAGGTTCTACGCACTGCTACCTGACCCAACGCATAAACATATTCATTCTCTTACATTATATTCAGACCAAATTTATATTTCTTTATCTTCAGCATAACTAATACAAGGCTAAGAAAAGGATGCCCCTCAGTTTATTTACAGAAAAGGCTGTTAGTGGTTCTTTAAGTGTTTCAGATTAAAGGCCACTCACCACCGCCACACCTTCCACCACTTCTTAGTGTGAACACATTTATTTTATAAACCAAGTGCTATATTCACCTAAAAAACAATAAATAGAAAAAATAAAAGCAAAAGTTATGTTGACGTGATGGCTCACCTGTTTCCTCAGGGCATGTGAACAGTCCAAAGATGTGTTTCAGGTCAACTGGTCACTATGATTTGCCCAGATTGTGTGACTGGGTTGATATATGTGTGTGTGTGTGTGTGTGTGTGTGTGTGTGTGTGTGTGTGTGTGTGTGGCCACTCTGTGATGGACCAGTGCCCCATCTGTCATGTGTTCTAACAGCAGAGGCAGTTTTATCATAAACCAGATTTATTGGAACACAAAGAAATGAAAACATTTAAAAAAACATTTTATATAACAGAACATTTATATGAAAACATTTTATACAGCAGAAAGATCAATACTCATCAGTACTCTGCCCTTATTTGCAAGTAGACTGGGATGTTTCTTTGAGAGGCTGTGAATTATTTTAATGGGTTAATTATTAAACTTAACTGTTTCTGTAACTTCCTTCTCGCTGTGAGAAAGTGAAAATGTTTCTGAGATCTCCATCTCCGAAAGAAGTTGCAGCATTAAACACGTAAGAAGGATTTTTGTTATTCTGCCTATTAAAACACTTTGTACTGCTCAGATATAATAAAATGTTTGTCAGAAGTGCAGAAGATGTGTTTTATGATGAATATTTGACAGGTGTTTAGTTTCCTTTGCCTGAACACGGAGAAACATGGTACACTGGAATGCTTCTTTAGCTCTCTTGTACAGGCTGCAGCACTACTCTCATACTGTATATCTTTTTTTGCACCAGATTTCTTTTAAGTTCTATACAGGTAAGTTATTTGGAAGCAAGGATGAGCACTGTTTGACACTGGTATAATATGACCAGTGTCTGTATGAAAAGACTTTTTGCAAATTAAAAACAGATATCAAAAAATGTATTTCACGAAAAATGAAATTGTGCTGTAAGTACTATAATGAGGTTAAGTTCCATTCTGCAGTGGACTGTGTGTAGTAAGTGTGGAAAGTGGGTACGACAATATGTTACCTACAGTAAATAAGAGTCTAAAGGTTTTTCAAGGGTTTTCTTTGAAGACACAGTCTGATGTGTAGAAGAAGAGAATCTGTTTGTCTTTATACATTTTGCTTATCCTTGTACTGATCCAGCCTCATAGTGATTTACTGTTATAGTGATTTATGAAAGTGTGTCAGTTTATGGTATAAGGTAAGGTTTTCAAAGAAACTGAAGTAATGTAAAGAGTTTATCAATATCAGTTTATGTGGTTATGTGTTATGGACCTAGTTACAAAAAAAGCCAGTGAGAAGCCGAAAATAAAATACTAATGTGAATGTGCGTATGTACGTTTGTGGTTGCAGGGTTTACTGGGGGTATCATGGGAATCGTCCGCGCAAAATACTTTCTGCTGGCCTGGACTGTGCTCGCCGTCTCATACCCGGCTTATACACGTACGACTCTTCCCTCTCTCACATGTCACATCTTTAAAAATGTCACAGAGTGAAAAAATGCAGAAACCTGCAAGAAAAGGTGATGCCGATGTCTTTAAAATTCAGACTGGTTCAGGTGAAATGTACTTTGGAAGACAATAAAACCTGACAATGATTAACATACAGGTAGGCCGGAGGGCTGTCTTCTCATGCAGCTGAGCAGTATAAGTCAGGTGTTCTCAGGTCACATCTATGAATTATATTATGATATTTTCTACCTTTACAACTCATCACCTGTGGGAACCCCCACCACACACACACACACACACACACACAAAACTGGAAAACTGGGGCATTTGGCTACAGTTACGAGGAAATGTTAACAGGCCACTTGGAATCCTCTGTTCTCAGCTTAAATTTATGTTTAATTCACAACTTGATTAGAAATCAGTTTAAAATCCTTGTTCGTCTGCTCACTGTATTTGACAGGAAAAGTATGAAAACAACTCAAATTAAATGTGGTAAAAGTTCACAGCTACAAATGAAACAAAGAAGTTTATTTAGAAATTAAAGAAATGTCTTTCGCTGCCTATTGGACCATGTGAAAAAAGACATTTAAAAAATTGTAGTGATACATTACAGGAGCTGTGATCTGAACCACAATGAAGCCATTGTAGATGTTTGTTATATACGGTGTATAAGTTTAATCTTTTTCACCAGTCAAATTCACCATTACTCTATTATCATGAAATTGTCCCTTTTCTTCATCAGAGACTTCTACATTATTGGTCCCCTCTGGTCCTGTGGTCACCTCCACTGGCTGCGATGTTGTCCTGCCCTGTTACCTGTCTCCTAAGAAAAGTGCTGTTACCCTGGAGATCCGGTGGTTTAGAGATCAGTACCAGGACTTTGTGTACCTATACAAGGCTGGCAATGAGCAGAAGGGAAGGGGGTACGAGGGCAGGGTGAGCCTGTTTCCCCAGGAGCTGGAGACAGGAAACATATCCCTGCTGCTCAGAGACGTCCGGCTGACTGATGCGGGGGAGTACAAGTGCCACATCAGCTTTGACTCCCAGTTTGACGAACCCAGCATCCAGTTAACAGTCAGACGTGAGTAAATGGGTTAATTTTAAAAGGTCCCTGGAAAACTTTTAAAGATTATCCAAATAAATCAGCAAATACATGTTACTTACTAAAAGAGCACCGTGGAAAGCTGATAACACACATTGTTCATTTGAACTGGGTTCTAGCTATTCTGTTCATCTTTCACATTTAATTTAAGAGCGTTCTTGACCATAAATTCCCTTTGCTATGCTTATTTTACTATACAGCTGGAGAAGTAAGTCCACATTTACAGTATTCTGAAAAGTGAAGTGATATGAAAAAGCTTTTGCCTCCTTCATGATTTTCTTTAGGTTCAGTTTTTACACAACACTGAATGTTTCAGGTCATTAAATGAAGGGGCCTTGATGCTTCCTTTTAGCCACCCTTTTGTGTTTTGGATCATCATTTTTCTGCACAACCTTACTATTCTCTTCCTCTCAATTGCAAATTTCTTTGGTGGCACTTCGACTCAGTGAAAATATTTTCCAACCTGTTAGTATGTTGCTAAATAGCCAAGTCCTAAAGAGTTATATTATGTTCCAGAGATACTGATTTTGGGGAAGTTGTACTATAGACACAGGCCACTGACTGACCACCCTTAATTCCACTGCTGGAGAAAACACGTCTAATGGTGAAACCACAAGATGTGTGCAGCAAATGTAGGTCTGCTGAAGACTGTATTAGCAGACAGTTTGGTGACAAGCAGGATATTTAATGAGACACATGAATGGTTTGTAAAACTGAAACGGAATAACATATTTACGCCATGTTACGTGTTAAACTTCTGCAACTGCTTCTCTCAACCAGAAACAGGAAGCAAACCCATGATAGAAATCCTGAGGCACAACAGAGAGTCTATTTTAATGAGCTGCACTTCTGAGGACTGGTACCCAGAGCCCCACATGTTCTGGACGGACATCCGAGGCAGGAGAATGGAGGCCGATACAAAAAAATCTAAGCAGACTGGAGGAGGTGGAGTTTACAGCATAACCAGCTACATGAGCATCAACAAGTCAGATATAGAGGGTGTGAGTTGTGTTGCAGGAGAGCAGAAACAGAAGATCCAGTATGTGTCTGTGGTCAAGATCAATGGTGAGTTAAACGGTCTTGTGATCATCTTATTGTCCTTTACATAATTATTTAGTTTTTTTTGTCACCATAGAATAATATAAGCATGCATGGTGAAAACCTGGATGAAGTAAAAAATGTAAAATCAGCAAGCAACAAAAAAATGATTTTGTAATAATATGCTACACAAGACATAGATTATGTGGTTGTTGACTTAGTAGCTTTTGACAGTGCTCTTTAGTTTCCTCAGTCAGATCAGGTTCAGGTCCAGGAAGCCATTCATCTCATTCTCTTACCTCTGCACAGCTGAGTTCTTCATGAGCACCGTGCCAGATCGACTGTACATCTCTGCTACTGTCATACCCATTACAGTGGGCTTGATCTGTATTGTTGTGGCTGTGTTAACGGTTAACAACCAGAAGAAAGGTACTGTCTTCTCCTCAGCTGCTGCTTTCAACTGTCTCCTAAAAACAGCTATGGTGGACTAACATTTTGTTCAAAAACTTTTTTTAACAGTACGTCAGAAGAAACTCAGAGACTTTGGTAACATTATTTATATCCTGTTACTTTCCCTTTGAACCTTTTTTATGCAGTAAGCATACTGAAGCATGTCAGCAGTGTGTAGAGTGCGCACCATCTTAATTTTGCTGTAAAATATATTTGCTTTTTTGCCTAATTAAACTAGATGCCTAGAGAAAAACTATTATGCTATTGATATAATTGCTGTTCAAGAAGTGTAAATATTTATGTGCCAAGTGTCGATCACCAAAAAACCTGACGCCGCCTTTTGTCTGCCTCAGACAACGTCACACAACAGTTAGACCAACTGCACAAAGGTAAAGTAAAATTAAGTTCATTTCCAGTTTTAACTAATGTGTTTTAATTGCATGTATAACAACAATATTACATGAAAACAACTGATAAATGTGTTTTTTAGATTTCGCCACTGAGCAGAAGATAAATGGTAAGCATTTCATCAAAGACGAGAGTTCTACATAAGAGAAATAAAAACATCTGACCAGTAAAGGATATCCCTCAATATCAGTAATACATGAAGTAACAGATAACATAGAAGTGTGTATAATCTGTTTCTACTGACTGACTAAGTACATTAATCACTTTTGTTGACATCTACAGAACATGCAAAATACATCCCAGACTCAGGTAATTGATCATTTCTCTCTATTCTATACCCATCCAAGTTAAATGTTCCACCATCATTCTCACTTATCTTGTTCTGCCTCAGTCAACTTACAAAGAAGTAACTTGTCAATCTTATATTCTAGTGTGGAGCTACATTACAGAATGTGCAGGTAATATGTTTCTAAGCATTGCATTTCATTTTATATTTATATATATTTACGTCTCACTTGTAGAGTTGGTGTTTTCATAGGTGTTTGTGTGTGTCAGTTCACAACTCTCAGATGTGTTATATTTGTGAAACACGTCAGTCAGATGCAGCATCTGTAGAAAAAACAGCAGTGGATTAATGTAGCTTCAACCTTCTATACACACCTAGACTCCAGTGTATGAGTGTACCTGACTACTAGAAAAGGCTAGAATACTGCATGCTCAAGTGGCAGATTTCCATTATTTCGTATGAGGAAAACTGTGATTTATTCTGGTTCATTCAAAAAAATCCAACTAATTTCTGTAAAATATCCTGGCACTCTAAAATGCCTAAATCACTGTGACATTTTAAATACAAATTACCTCATTACCAAACAGTTAATGAAGTCATTAGTATGCAATGGTGCGTGTATATGTTAGTTACTACTTCATTTAGCATCATACATTATGTTCCGTTTCTTATTATGAACAGTAACAGCAAGAAAAACTTTACATTTAAAATTATGCAAAAAAAAACATAGAAAAGAAAGAAACAATGAAGTGTACCTACTGTAATGGCTGTTACTGTAAAGAAACTTACCCTGAGGCTGAGACTGCAGATGCCAGGTACAGAGCTGTCACAGGCTGTCACACTTGAACTCAAATCCATTCCCAGTATTTCTCTGATGTACCTCAGCTTTGCTCAGATAGAACTGGGGTGGGTAGAGCTGGGTGTTTATATGTACCTGTCATTATTCTGGGAACTGGAAAACATCTCAACTCAAACACCAGGGATACAAGTGTCTGCTGTAAACTCCACTGTTGCATATTTTTTATTGTCCAAAATTAACTAGAGTTGAGAAAAACACTGGTACAGTACAATATAGCCAATGTATATTTTGCACTATAAAATGCATACATGAGAAATTTTTATTTGTTACTTTGTTGGAAAATTTAGCTTTTTTTATTCAAAACGCATAATGTAAGTTATCATGTTAAAGTTGTTTGCTTAAATGTTAATAAATATTTTCCCTAAGTCCATTTGCAGCTCAGAATATACATTATAAGAACATCTTATGATAAAAAGTATCAAAAAAATCAATATTAAATAATGATAAAAGTGTATGGTTAAAAGGTCAATCATCCAGCAGGTGTGAGGCATTTCTTATTGTTTACTGAAATGAGGCTCAGTTTAAAGTCACACCTGAAATCTCATTTGCTAAGTTGTCAGAATCACTTTCTAAATTGAGCACTAACAGCAAGTCTGTTAAAAATGCAGTTTTTATGCTATATTGGATGCAGTGAGTCTCTGTCCTCAGATGATGTGACCCTGGACCCGGATACAGCACATCCCAAAATCAGTGTGGCTAAAGATGGGAAATCCGCCTCCCCTGTGAACAAAGCTCTACCTGTACAACCCAGTGGCAGGAGGTTTGATGACCAACAGTGCGTCCTGGGAAAGGAGGGATTCAGCTCTGGGAGACATTACTGGCAGGTGGAGGTGGGAGAGAAAACTGTCTGGACAATTGGAGTTGGGAAAGAGGAGAAGGATACAAAGGAAGTGATCAATGATAAGACCGGATACTGGGTTTTACATTATTCATCAGGTGACAAGTTTGGTGCTCTAAGTGTTCCAGAAAAGCCCCTTCCTGTAGCCCTGAAGCCCAAGATTATGGGGGTGTTTGTGGACTATGAGAGGGGTCAGATTTCCTTCTACAATGTGGATCAGAGATGTCATATCTGCACCTTCATGAGTACATTTACAGCAAAACTGTTTCCATTGTTTGGAACACGTCCAACTTGTCCAGAACCTCTCAAGATCTCTCCTGTGGAGAAAGTAAAGGCTCCATAGTTGAGCACGAAGTCTACAAAGTGTAATATTCAATGAACACAATTTCAACTTATTTCAACAGCAAATAAACGTTTACTAGACTGAAGTAAAATAAATACATTTCTCTAATTTGACAGCAGTGTAACTTTAGGACACTTGGATGAAGAAATGAGCAAAAATCTTAAGTTGTGTGACGTACCATTCATTTTTAATGTGTTCTTCCTTTTTTTGTAGTCTTTGCATTTAAAAAAAAAATTTTTTTCAGTATGTGCAAGTATGTCCCTCTATTGCCGCTGTATGTACAGTTAAAGGAATCCATTGTGCAAGAACTTAACAATGGACTAAAATTCCTCCAAGCCAACGTGCAGGACCAGAAACGTTTAGTTACAGTTATTGCTGCACAAAGGGGGTCACACCAGATTCTGAAAGCAAAGGTTCACATACTTTTGCCCCTCACAGATATGTGTTATTGGATCATTTTCCTCAATAAATAAATGTCCATGTCTTCTTTTTTTTGACTCATTTGTTCGATTTGGTTCTCTTTATCTACTTTTAGGAGTTGTGTGAAAATCTGATGTGAAAATCTGTTGATGTAGTTATATTCTGAAGGGTTCACAAACTTTCAAGCACCACTGTGTACTGTAGCATCAGACAGGACTGTATTTTACCAAAAGTCAGAATAAGAACATTTAACATATATAATATTCTTACCTCTTCCGCATTACCTAAAATGGAGGTCCGAAAAACACTTTCATTTCTCCCCTGTAATGGTGTCTACAGATTAAAGATTAACTGCAAAGTGAACTGCTCACAAAGCGCACAGCCTACAAATCTAAACGCACAAATGCTGGTCTAAAATTTCCAGCAATGCTGTATTATAAAGCTGATAAAATGTGTGCATTTCTAAGTAGCGTGTTTCTAATGTTGCGGGAATTCAGCATCCAGCTACGAGTAAGACATGGGTCAAAAACTACTTCTTAATGACATTTTATATTCAAACCTCCCATAAGGATAATGCATTCCTGAGAAGCCACACATAAGGTGACTTTTCATATATCAAGTAGATAGTTGTCATTACTTTTGATGTTTTTAGGTGTTGCTCCACTGTCCTGAAACTGAAACCCATTATGGCAATGTTATCAAATTCCAATTAAAATAAGCAAAATTAGCTCAACAAATCAAATTAATAAAAATAACACGACATGACAAATCAGTTTCCCTTGCCTTATCCCTATCCTTAACCCTTATCCGCATCCCTATCCCTAACTCAAATCCAATCACAGTCCTATTGCTATCTGTGTCCCTAAACCTAAAAAAACCTGTTACTTTTATTATATTATTATTATTATTATTATACTTTTATAACCTATTACATTTGAAAGTACTACATTTCCTAGTTTAAATTCTTAGAAAGTCTACAGTTAATAAAGTATCACTTTGAAACAACTTTCCTGAGAACTTTGAAGGAATGTGTTCAGTACTCTGCATTTGAGCCATTAACACATTAAATAAATATTTACATATTTATCTGGTTTCTTGACAGAATTAAGTGGTTTTGTAACCAATAGGCACGTTTCTGACTAAAATATGACACATGGGAGCAAAAAATAATAGAAGACCCTAGTTTACAGAAAAATGAAGACACCTGCAAATATTCGCATTGCTCAAAACAGCGACTAAATTCAAAATGTTTGAGTTCAAAATAATTTACCTTCATACAAAAACCATACACTGTGAAATTTGTTTCATTTAAAGAAGACATGGCAAGAACTTTTTGGAAATAAACATGCAGAATTATGAAATATTTATACTGTTCGGCAAAAGTCTCAGTGAAATAGT
Source organism: Arapaima gigas (assembly GCA_900497675.1). Taxonomy (NCBI): domain Eukaryota; kingdom Metazoa; phylum Chordata; class Actinopteri; order Osteoglossiformes; family Osteoglossidae; genus Arapaima; species Arapaima gigas. Next base: position 9,708 of record UFQX01001648.1, read on the forward strand.
AAATTAAGTTACAAATTCTTCTGATTCTGATTTCTGACATTTTTTTTTTGGATCAAACAAAGCAAACAACAATCAGGCAATGGACACATTACAGTTCTGTTCTCAAGAGGAGAATGTGGATCTCCTCCTCCCTTCCCTGTGGAGTGGCTTCCTCAATGAGATTATCTTTGGCATGAGCAGACCACTGTCCAGTGCTTAAAAGCTATGCAGCAGATGCTGCGAGGGGAATGTGCTGCTGTCTTTTCACGCGAGAAGCTGCTAGTAGCTCCCCAAGGTCCTCCTAAAACCTGCCTCCTCAGGTTCCGCTTGCTGGTTGTCCAGGTGAGGTTAACTTCATTCCAGATCATGAGTTGTAGCAGGAAACATCAATAATGTTTTAAAACATGGTGAGGTCCCACTGAACTGCCTTCTTCCTGCAGCTCTATGACCTGTGACCTTATCTATCCCTCCTTTGACGGTGCTGTAGCCTAGTATAATGGCTGGTTTTTTTGTCTTCCCTTGAACTGACTTTACCCTCCTAGTGGGCCTGACTCTTACGGATGATGTTCTTGTGCCTCTTTGGAAAGTACGACACAAGGATAGTTGTGGGGTTGAAGGCAAACTTCTAAGACAGAACTTAGAAGTACCTCTGGCCCTCAATGTTTATGATGTCAATCATAATTTTTTCATTAGCTGATGGAAGAAATAGCAGGAAAATTGACAAAATTTCAAGAGCATGGCAAACAGCCACTCTCCAGCCTCCCTGGCTGCTTTCTTGCATGGTGCTGAGGACAAACTAATGGCACCATTTTTGGATATAAATGTGTCACGTGTCCTTTTCCTCAGCAGACTATTCTTGTTTATCTGAGGAGCTGTAACCATTTTGTACCACATTGTCATCCTCTTCTGATACTTCATCATCCTCTGGCTCATCCTGGAGTTCCTCATTGAAAATAATGACAAGGGCTTCTTGAACCAAATACCACGTTGTCATTTTGCTATACACAGAATGCAGGAACACTGCACAAAAAGGAAGGAAAATGCAAATCCAAGCTATTGGTCATTCCATCATAGTCCCCACACCCACAGGTGTTGGCCTTAAACTGATTTAGTCTTCCTATAACACTATTTAAGTCACTCAGTGAAGCAGCAATGGCTCTGGTGTCCTGCAGTTTGTTTGTATTGGTGTGAATCCAGCTAAACTGAATTTTTCAGGTTTATAGTTTTCCCTATGTTTATAATTTTCTGTGAAAGAAGGTACAGTAAACAACTTCCTTACCATCCCTAACCATGAAAACCATGTCATTGGTTATCCTACCCCAGAATGAAATGAAAAAGAAAGTAGATTTTTTTTATATTCAGTGGTTTTACATACCTGGATATAGCACTGGACAGGTGTCCTCACTATCACACGCAGAGAGTTTTGGGGCAGTCAGACCAGCAAATACACAACTGAATGGCTGAAAAAGAAAAGAATCAAGGGGCTCGAATGACCAAACCAGAGTCCAGACCTCAACCCCATTGACCTTAAGGGAGCTGTGCATAAATGAATTCCTTCAAAGACGAATGTCTGTAGCAATGTTGAAATGAAGAGTCAGTCAAAAGTCCTCCAAAGTGAAGCGAGAGACAGAAAAATGGTTCCTTCAGCTTATCGCTGCTGTAGGGTTTCTACAAGCAACTTATTGTTTTCACACAAGACTTGTACATGTTGGCTTATCTTTTTGTTAACTGAACAATTTTATAGCAAAATCTGCATGTTATTTCCTGTCCTCTGGGTTTTGTTTTACAAAATTTTAGAGCCTACTAAGGACCAGATGGTTATGTCCTGAGGTAAAAAACCATAGAAGGAGGTGAACTTTCTTTTTATACCACTCCATGTCACTGTTTAACTTCATGACACTTACAAGTTCAGAGATTATTTTATAATAGGAAGTGGATGAAAAACGAGTGCTTAGGAAGCCTCATTCTGTGAATAATTCATTGCTCAAAGATGGGGGTGTGCTGTATGTTTTACTAGGAGTTAATCATTGCTGGACACTGTTAGTTTCTCCAGTATCCTTATTACTAGAGGAGAGTGAAAGTGTCTCTGTGATCTGCGACACTGCAAAGGTAAGCCAGGTTTCGACAGCAAGAATGTAGATCTCAAACTTGAACGTACCTCTGGAAGTTCTGGGATATGATTAGTATTTCATAGAGCCTTTGCTTTTTGCCCGTCTTCCAGCAGGAAAACTCTTGATCTCATTTGCCCTACTAAGTTTACAGACTGAAAGGGATTTTTCAGAAGTCAATGAACATCAGTTTCACTTTTACATACCAGACTGTATGATATGAAAGAACTATTTGAAAAGACTTTGGTAAAAAATGTTAAATACATGTATAACACTGCAGATATATTAAAAGACATGAAAATTAGGGGAAAAAATGCTACAATAACAGTTTCAAATGATACAGGTATTTTGGGGTAGACGGTGTAAGGAGAGTGGTTGAGCTTTATTGCATTAGCCGAAGTAGGAGACTGTACAAAATGTGATCCCATGACCAGACGGTCGTTGCTATGTTCATCCATGCTTTGCATCTTTATGGAGATATTTTCAGGCTGATATATAACAGGAAAGGTCGTCTTGCATAGCGTGGTTAACAACACACAACCTGCCACAGAAGAGAGAGAAACTAACACTTCTTAAAGAATGCATAATGTCATTTCCTTTGTAAAATATCATTGCTAAAACGAGTGTGGCAAAAAGCAGTTTCCTTCCTAACAAAAAAGACAATTTATATTCAATAAAAGCAATTTCTGTTCTCAGTTTTTGTCCTAACTGTTAACCCAGATTGATTTATTAACACACTTCTTTCTGTAATGAAAAAATTTAAACACTAGGAAAATGTTGCTATTTCTCTGCTGGCTGTCACCGTGTTACTACATACGTTTCCAGTGCAAGGTGACCATGGAGACGACAGAGCCGGGGAATTTCTTTAGAGGATCCAGTGTCGCGTGGTTTTAGTCCCAAACCTAAATCAATTTTAGCACAAGCATGAAAATGGTTTCATCATAAAGTTTACATCTTGCTTTCTTATTTTCATTTTTTTCCCTTTATGGTTATTATTTCATTAAAAGACACCGTATGTTGAATCTGCATCAGTCTCGTTCACCATACACTAAATGGAAAAAAAAAACATTTACACTAGTCATTAAATTGTGCCATGTCCATGAGCTCATTTTAGCGATGAACTGTATATGTACATACTGTAACGTCGGGTGGAATTGTGGCTCCCATCATGCTTTGCTTGTACATGATTAATGTGTCCAACTGCGGTAGGGAGTCCAGGGCTCGGCAGTGACCCTGACGCTGTGTGGATGTGTACTTTTCCTTGTCGGCAAGCTGTGGAACTAAGTGCGTAAGTGGGATGTATAAGAAACTGTCATCCCAGGTTAAAACCACAAACTTTATGTAAATGCTTTTTTGTTCTGTTGTCCAGGTGAAGAGCCGTTTTTCCTGTGGTCCATCGGAGCTGAGATTATTTTTGGCTATGGAGCTATGCTGTACAGTAAGTGTACTTTGCTTCAGATCAATAGAGTTTATTACAACAGAAACAGTATTTTTTTCATTACAGTGCACTGTAAGCTACTATACGCTATTTATTTGTAGATGTTTTAAATTTTTTTTAAATCTGATGTGCATTGTGACTTTTCATTATGCATAAATTTTGGATAAAAATGTGTTATAGTAAAAGTTTCTGTTGAGATACCATATTAACGTATCTATCGTGTATTGATTTTTAAGAGCTGTTATAGCAAAATTTTGGATACAGTTATGGAGCAATTGCAGTATTTAATGTTGTCACTTTGAACTCTGAAATTTCTTGGTTCAAATCCCCACTTGAGTGAGATATTTACATTGTTCTTGTCAAGCACTGTAAGCTGACTTTGACAAAGAGATTAACCAAGCAAATGTTAATAATATAAATGCCACGTGTGCTTTTTCAGTTAACTTCTAGGAAGTGGCTAGAAGTTATTTCTATGCCGGCTGCGGGTAGAGTTGAGAAACTTGCGTTTGTTCGTGAGGGCCAGGGGAAGTGCACAAGGCAGCGAAGGGTTGGAGTAGGTAGTTGGTAAGGAGCAAGGGATTGGAAGCTAGAGGTAGACGTGAGGAGGAAATTGCAGGTACCGCGCTGTGTCGCTCCGGGTACTGCTTGTGATGCATCCAGATGATCTATTTTTATATTATGGTTGTACGAAGGCGCCAAATAATTTATGCTGTACTCTTTCAAACGATTCCATCCTTCTATACCCTGTGACGGGACAAGTCTGGTGCATCTTGGAGCGGCCCCCAGTAACTGTGACTTTGGCAAGTGATACCTCTGACAGTGAGGTAGTATGTGATTAACTAAAATCAGTGAGAATCACAGCTGACTTTGGCAGTTATTGCAAAAGGCTCTCAGTAACGTAAGGTGTGTGAATGTCGTAAATGGTCCTGTATTAAATATTGTCAGAATTAATATCAAACTACTTAGACTGGAAAGCCACCGCCTGCTGCAGAACCCTTGAGAAAGATATTTAGCAAAAATCGCTCCAGTAAATATTTTGCACTGAAAATAGTCTGTATGGATAACAAGTAATCAAATAAAAAAGACTAACTCACCCATGTATTTAAATTTCTTTCATTTTGCAGTGATGAAACAACATGATAAAGATGACTTCATTATAGCAGGGATTTCCACAGCTATGAATGGGGAGGTGCGCCATTCTCTCTGAAGCAGCTTTAAAGCAGGCCTCGATCAACAAGTAGATGTGATCTGATTGTGTTATGTCTGTTATGTTGTGAACTAAGAGGGTCCAAGAGGAAGGAAGCTTTGTTCTCTACACCACTGTCAGACCAACCACGAAAGAGTTGTTCTGGATCTCTGTGAACAGTCAAAAAAATCATACCTGACTACTTGCTCTTGATCACTAACATCCAAGTGGTACAAGTTCACAGCAACTTGTTACATAAATGGAATTCCCGAGGAAGCTGTGAGTGACAAAGGACCAATGTTTTCCAGTGCAGAATCCCAAATACTTAAAAAAAGAATGGGATTTTCATCATGTTACCTCAAGCCCCCACCATCCCCAAAGCAACGGTCAGGCTGAGATACGTACCATATGCTACACCTCCCTTGTAGCCGTTCATCAACAGAAAGACTCTCCCCAATGGAGAAGTTTGGTTTGGGAATAACTGAGTAGTTTAGTGATGAAATAACTAAAGGGTACTATTTTGCTCTGCATCCCCAATTTCAAATAAAAAAAATTCACAGGAAAAAAGTCAATATTTCAACCGCCTTTGCAGGTGATGTTGAACATTGCAAGGTCTTGGAAGTAGTGTCACGCCCCCTGTTCCGGACCCTGCCTTTCCCGAGGACTAATCACTTGCACCTGTTCCTTGTTTCTCATGCCGGTACACATACTTGTGTCTCCCAGCAGCCGGTGCGAAGTATTGCCCATGTTCTTACTGTGCAACTCTCTGCTTCGTCTGACTCATTGCTGACCCTCACTTTCCTTTGAGCACCCCTTTTGTCTGACCCTTCCTTGTGCTGCGCCGACTTCTGTATTCGACCCTTGCCTGTTTCTTGACTATGACCTTGGGCAAATGTCTTCTGTCAATTTATGCCGGCACATGTCTGCGGCCTTACTACAACGTTACAGAATAGCGCGCCATCCAGCAGACGGCAGGCATGGAGCCCCCGGATACCCCGACCACCAACCTGGTGCCAACCTTGCATCAACACGAACGACTCTTCGGAGAAATTATGCAAAAAATGACGGCCATCGCTACCTGACAGAGTGAACAACAACTGCAGCTGAAGCAGGTGATGGAGGACCTGAGAGGTGATGCCGATTTCGTGACGACACTCACCTGGAGAAGCCGGATGTCCCCGGGGAATTTCTTCTTCAGCAAAGTTCACTCCAGCTTACGATTCAGTACACAAAGCCGACGAATTCCGATTGGATCACATGACGTCCACTCGCCCAAAAGAGGGAAATTCGGAGCGACAGACAGAGCCCGAGACTGGGGGGTCATCGTGCTAGTATCCCCAAGCCGTTGGAGTGTGAATTCTCTTGTATGTCGTCGAATGAAAGACAGCGCCGCCTTCCCGAGAGCCCTTTGGAGTACAAACCCAGCTACGTCTTTCAACCCAGCCTTCAGCGACCAGAGGCGCACAGCAGACCACAACCCAGGGATCTCCACCAGTTCGTGCGTGCTGCGAGTCAGCCCAACAGAAGGGGCTCAGTCTTTTACCATACCGGTCATCTTTTATTGTCCTGATCCGGTGTCCTTCCCAGCGTTAGCCGATTCCAGGTCTGAAGGAAATTTTATGCATTCTGAGTTAGTTCGGCAGCTGGGTTTTGGTACCCGGGAACTCCCAACCAGCAGGGGGCGCTGCTGCCTCACAAAACCCAGGCTCTTTGTCTGGAGATGTGAATCCAGCTGAGTAGGTGAGCAGTTCAAATGTTCACTCAGTGCATGTGTGGATTTCCCCTCACAGTCCAAACACATGTGTTCTAGGTCACCTGGAGACCATAAATTGTCCTTAATGTGTGAAACACATCTGAGCTTTTGAATAGTGAACAAAATCTGCATTTCATATTTGTACCTCAGGGGTAGAGTGACTTTTCCACAAGAAATGCCTGCAAACACAGACAAACAAAGACACACCCTGAGAACACTTCCATATTTCTTATACTCCTTTTGCCTTATTTTATACAATAAACAGATAACATTTAATTGCAGCCCAAAGATTCTTTTGTGCTTTTTCTGCTTATTCAGAGTTTAATATTATTACAATAAAGGTAACTCACATTCACTTTCACAGCTATGGATTTCATTAATTCATCTGTTCCTAAAAACCAAACAGGGATTTATTAAAAAACAGACATCATTATTCAGACTATGTATGAAATGGTTGCTTTATAGCGATGATGGCTGAATCATCAAAATTATATTATTTTATAATGAAAAACAGTCTCAAACAAAGAAAAATTTAGCCCGTAAACAATCTACTGTATGTACTGCACAATGACCCAGCTTCCTATAGCAAAAACTTATAATACATATAACAATAGATCAATAGCAACTGCAAACAACAAAATGAACACACAAACAAACAGACAAATAAATAACAATAATAATAAATGATAATAATAATAATAAGTGATAAACAGTCGAATAGTTGACAGGTCTTTGCTTGACATGATGCAGATGTTTGTTGGTAAGAAGGACCCCCAAGTGCTTCTTACAGCACCTACGTTTAACAACATGGTGGGTAAAATCTCATGGTGATCACTTCACATAGGGAATGTGAGCCAATGTCCATGATGGACTGTAGGTTCCTCCTCCTCCTGTCCTCTTCCACGGTCTCTGACCCATGACAGAACCCACTTTCTGTACAAGTTTGTTGAATCTGTGCCTCTTGCCAGAATGATGCTTCCCCCCAGCAGCATCATGATATCAAGGATCTCACTGGTGACTATATTCTGGTAGAACATATGGAGGATGTTGCACCACGTGTCAAAGGACATCAGCATTCTAAAAAACTACAGCTGATCTATGCTTTCTTATACTGTATTTATCTATTGTTATGAGCCATCTCCACATCTGCACTCTTGTCTAGCCTGACTCTTTAATACAGCGAAGATTGAAAGATCAACTACCAGCTCCTTTTTTGTTGATACTGACTTGCACGTGGTTTGGCTGACAGCGTGAAACAAAGTCCTCAGTCACATGCTGGAGCTGCACCTCATCACCTTTCTTTACACAGCTCACCACTGCAGAGTCATCAGAGACCTTCTTTAGGTGAGACCACCCAAACTTATATTTGAAATCAGAGGCGTAGAGGGTGACCAGGAATGGAGACTTTACTGCTCTAGAGTGTTGTTCATCTGTGCCAGAGACACCATCCCAAACCTTGACGAATTGCAGCCTTCCTGTGTAACTAGTTACACAGTCCACAGCGCAGGTCACTACTGGTACATCCACAGCCATTTTGATGAGCTTGGCCATCAACTAGAATGGCTGGGCGGTGTTAAGGACTAGCCCATGATCTCCACACCATCTCATACCTCCACGAAGTTATTCTGCTTTTGCTCCCACAAGCAACAGTTTTCATTTTTTTGCTGCTCATACACTGGTTGATCTCGGATGAAGCGCTCCAGTCCCTCTGGCTTCTCATATTACTTCTGATGCCAGTGTAATGACCTATCTCATCTATGTGTCAGAAGTGTTACGGACAGAGGACTCAGAAACCAGGACTGTTGGAACACAAACTTTATTCCTACATGGCAGAGATTAAGAGCAGTACTCACTGAGCACCACAACACACCTGCCCCCCAGAAGCTCTAGAGGGGGTCAGCATACCCTCATAACGCCCCACACACTAAAACTGAATATTTCAGCAAAAAACCCCAAACCTTCCTTTTGGTTCTCAAAAGAAAGAAACTTTGACAGAAAGACACAACTGCTTTCATAGATCCTACAGAATAGTTTCACCATTGTACACCAAAAATCCTCTTCCTGAAGGACATGTTACACTATGTGGTCATTCAGAAAGCACTACCACTCTATATTTAAATCAAGTCCTCAGAATCTCAACCCTGTTAAATCACAATTTTCCAGACAAAAATACTAATAAGCTGAATTGAACACACAACCATCAACCTCAAAATGAATACATGAGCTACAATTGCAACCATGTGCACTTGGAGCAATGGATCCCAACAGAGCTGAAAGAGGAAGATGCACCAGAGAAGAGGTGGAAGAGGAAGGGCAACAACAAGTGAATCTGTATCCTAATGAAATACGTTTCTATTGTAGTTGACCGTGTCCTAATCAGTGGAATGTCAGTGAGTTCAGTCAACCTTGAGTCACTTCCCAGTGGCATCTATAATAAGGACTTTAAGAGAAGATCAGCAACTTACTGCAGCCAAGTGTGTAAAGTGTACTCTGCTGTCATCCAGTGCCTGCTGTGAGTTATGACAAGTGTTATTAACTAAATAAGGTGTATCCACAACTCATTTTTCATATCTCCTCCAAGCTTTACTGCAAATCTTCTAAATATTTCATCCAGCAGCACAAATACTAGAGAAGCTGTACACAGTGAACAGTACTAAGTCAACTGTGACACGTTGTGCACGGTTGTGTTTACTTATTTCTCAGTATATTCACACACATCTTTTCTCAGCTTTTCTGTCATCCCTTCAGCTGCACAGGTACATGATTGACTGACTCACAAACCTCATCCATTTTTCAGTGTTGTATTCATTTTACCAATCGGTCTTCTGACTTGGCTTCAAACGGTGTGTATTGTGGTGAGGCACCATTTCTGCATGCTGTTGTTTACACCATCTACTAACACACCAATTACTGAATTGATTATTGAACGAAAAATTATTAAATTCGGGTAACTGCTATATCCTTTTTTCCAGAGCTCAATATGTGTCTCAATAAACACTTTAATGGGAATCCGTTTAGCGCCATGTTATTACAGTACCCAGAAGGGCAGGGTGTGATGCGGACAGTGATGTCCGATGCATATTTCTTCTCAAAATACTGATGTCGAACTGAGATATTTTCATATCTCTTCCGTGATTCTGTTAGACATTATTTCATTACAGCAGAATTACTGGACAAATGTACATTATCGCTTGTATGCATTTCCATTACATTCCTCTCTCACTCCTTCCAGTAATAAGTTGGCTCACATCAAGTTTATTTACAATCTACAGCATTTATTGGGAAGTCTGACCACTGAGCAACTTATTGAGCAACATACTGATAAAAGCTAAAGAAATAAGGTAGGGAGGAAAAGAGAGCAAGAAAATAAGATGTGTTTACAAAAGGAAGTGCCAGCAAAGCCAAGTGTACTGTGGCTTCTCTGAGGTCATGCTCAAGTCCCACAAAAAACACATGAAATCTGGTCCTGAAAGTAAACATGGAGTGAGTCAGTTTTCTCACCAAAACTGGCCAAAATACGTCCCACCCGTTACGGATGTCTAGTTAGCAGCAACAGGGAATATTTGGTTGAGAGTTTTGCTATTAAAGGAGGATAAAGAAGTTTTTTATAAGACTGCTTTTTTTATTATCATGACTAATATCAGAAATAACTTGTTCCTGGTTGCGTCTTTGTGCTGATAATCGAAATACTCGCTATCTCATAGTAAACCTGCCTCACCGCATCACTTCCTCGAAACTGCATGAGGGTTTGCACTTCTGAACCACAATGCAAAGCACTTGTATAGCCGTGTGCTGAAAGGACTCAAGCATCAATACAGGGCTTCAAACTAAAGTGCACCCTGGTTGACATATGCTTTGTGATTTTAGTATGAAGGTAACATCACTAACACATATGAGTCTGGACGCCCCACATGCACTTTACACAGATGCACTTTCTCACTCAAACACATACACAGATATACTAAATTCAACGAGTTGAAAAGTGATACAAAACAGCCAGATCATCCAGTGTGCTGGTGACGCCACAGTTGTGGCCTCATCACCCACAACAGACGGCCTACAGAGGGGAAGGGAGGGGCTTGAATCCTCCTATAAGGACCACAGTTTGACACAATGTCAACAAGATCAAGGAGATGATTGTTGACTTCAGAAGGACTCAAGCTGCTCACACTCCTCTTTGTGATGGTAGTTCAGCATTAAAGCTTGTACACAGGTTCCTGGGAGGTCACATCATCAATTACCTCTCCTGGACCCCCAGTACAACCTACCTGGTGAAAAAAGCACAACAGTATCTCCACTTCCTGAGGAGACTGAAAGAAGCTGAACTTCCACCCTCATCATCACCAGCTTCTACAGATGTGTCAGGGACACCAGCCTGACCTCCTGCTTCTCAGTCTGGTGTGGGAACTGTACTCCCCCTAGGAGTATGGTTAGTGACAAGACTGACATTGCAGGTTGCCATGGAGATGATACTGTTTGTTGGTTTCACTTTTCCCTTCTTAAAAAATGTAAAATACTGGTCATATTAATTAAAATATAACCTCAATCTCTCGCTCCATAACCTCTATCCAGTAGCAGTTTTGGGCAAGGCGAGGCGGTAAGGGGGAAGGAGTCAAAGCAGGCTGGTCAGCTTGAGGAATTAAAGAAAATAAATTATTTATTTATAAATTTTATTTTTTATTTTTTGTTTAAACTGTCACTAATTTGAATAAAAGTTAAAAAGCAGTTGGTGTGCAACTTTAAGAGAGAAAGAATTTAGAAAACAAACATTTTCTGAACACCAAATGAACATAGTTATTTATGACCTGGCACATGACTCAGAGTGACGTCATGTGGCTGAACTCATGGCTGTGACCATGACAACAGGCACAACAAATTTAGTGACACTCATCTGGAGGACACACGCTGCAGGCAGCGAAAGGCTTTTCTCTTTTATTTAAAGTGCTTGGCAACAACAGAGCTGCCACCGCTAATATTTACTGAGAAGCTGAGAAATGCGCATATTTTCATGAACATTTCAGGTATGTGGTGCTTTGAGTAGCTATTCACATGCATGTCTGGAAGTATGTTTAACAGTTACTTTTATATGTACACCAGGGAATTGTGTATATAGTCTATATGACTGTGACACCTGCGGTGTGTGGGAATTGTGTATATAGTGTGTATAACCCCCTTCCTTTAGGTCTGTATTTGGCCTCTGCTTGGATCCTTGTAATTGCAATTAAAATGTGATTTAAACTATTTAAAAGGTATTTAAGGTAAACATTACATTTAGTGCATATGCAGCTCTTTCTGTCCACTAGAGTGCTGAGGTACTGGACACAAGAGACATAATTATAGCAAAGCAATTTGCATAATATAGTATCAGTTTGCAGATGATTTTAGCACAATGTGAACATGTGTAGAGAGCAGTAAAATGAAGGGGTGGAAACAGTGGGCGGGTGATACTGTAGCAGTAAATAACTGACCGATGACAATGGGGATGATGCAGATGATGGCGAGGATAATATTGTTTTTTTTTTCCTTCACAGCTTCTGATCATTTCACATTGCTGCTGGTGGCTGGAGCCATTTCTACTGGCTCCAGTCTTTATTACATTTGGTCCAAAAGCAAAAACGGTAACTGGTTGAAAACCTTCTTTTACCTTCCAGCTTTTTTTTTTTTTATAAAATGGCTACTGGGTTGTGTAGAAATATTTACTCAATCACTATCAGTAGCCACCTGTCTGTGTGAGAGCCTACTGTGGGTGGGATGGCAGGAGGAAGGCGGGAGGGGTGCAGAGGGAGGGCAGGAGGAGGGCAGGAATGTCTATTTATGAAATTACTTTGTATTTTTGGTTGATCATTTTCAAATGTCCATATTTTTATTCTATATTATGAAAATAAAAAAGTCTGCATGATGGTGCTTATCCAACAAACCTAAACATTTCCACGAGACAGATATGAAGACTAACATGATGCTTCACGGTATAATTCTCCACAAATTTTAAATGTTTGCTGTCATCATACAACACAGTACAGATACTATGACACTGAGGGTGGGTTCTCTAGTGAAAGAATGAATAAAATTGTCAAAACAACCACTATCCAAATATTAACAATATGATCTATATTAACTATTCAGTTTTTAAAAAATGCTAAATACATGTTCACAATTTAGAAATTAGCTACTACATTTTGGTTCACTTGGGAAACAAGAAATGACAAGGGGATGAAAATGACTCTAAGCTGATAATAGTGTGAGAAAGTGTGTGGGAAAGTGAGAAAATGTGTGAGAAAGTGTGTGGAAAAGTGTGTGAAGTGACCCAGCTTTAGGCTGTGTTTGCAGGACAGACCCCAGTCTGTGTAGCAACAGAGATTCTGAGAAACTGACCAAATGTAAAACATGGAAAATGATAAAATGCATCATTTTTGAGGCATCACTTTCACAAAACTTAGTAAAGTTCAGTATGTAGTTCTATTATCAAACACAGAAGTCAAATCGGACTTAAATGTGGCTCCTAAAACAGCATTAAAGTTGATTCTGTACCATCTACTATTAACTACTATTAACACCCTTTGTAGTTTATGCAAAAATGTTATCGCCACAGACGGCACTTTATTGTGAACAGTTTTATTTAATGCTGTGAGCAGAATGATGGAACAGAACTGATCTTTCCCAAACAGTGACTTTAAAAAATATTTTAAGTTATCTTGTGTCCAGAAAAGCTGACGATTTGTGCTGAAACTGTTCTGTTTTATGCACAGAGAAGCGAGATTTTGAAGTTTTAAAGGAACAACAGGTTGCTGAACTTCAAAAACTGAAGGAGGAGAAACAAATGAAAGAAAATGAACTAAAAATTCAGATAGACAAAATAAAAAGGCAGCAGTCGAAATTAGCAGAGGAAAGGCAAGAAATAAAGAGTCAGGAAGAGGAGTTGGAAAAACAGAGATACAAATTAAAGAGTAAATTTGAGAAGCAGAATAAACAGAGAGGCAAAATAAAAATGATACACGATGAACTGGAAAATCAGAGAGCTCAGATAAGGAAGCAAGAAGAAGAGCTGGAACAACTGAGAGGAAAAATAAGGACTCAACTGGATGATCAGGATGAGCTGTGTAAAAAAATTATGATTAAAGGCAGTGAACTGGAAAAAGAGAGTTTTAAAATAAAGACGGAGGAGGAGGAACTGCAAATACAACATGAGATGATAAGTATGAAGCAAAAGGAAATGAGGAGACTAAGGTTCAGAATAAATAAGCAAGAAAAAGAGCTACAAAACCAAAGAGATCAACTCAGAAAACAAACAGAAGAGCTGGAAAAGCAGAGATTTGAAATAAAACTGCAGCAGATAGGGGTGAGACTCTTGAGCTGATGGTCTTTAGGTGCCGTCAGGGCATCAAGGTTTTCCCCAGAATCTAAGTGCAGTAAATTGTTCCACTTAACCCTGCAGCCTTGGTCCACGATGTATGTGCTCTGTCTATTTGGCAGGTGGTCCTGTAGACCTGTGATGAGGTCACTGATAGCTTCCATGGTCCATCCCATTCTGTCTTGCAAGTGAGGAGATGGAGCTGCTGCCTGGCATCTTCACAACATGTTTTTATATGCAGTTATGGCAGTGTTAACACACCAGCCTTGCTGCTTCTTACAGTCAAGCGCTTAATTCCTCCCATTGGAGCCTTCTGTAATAATCATGTACCACAACCAGCAAATGAGTGAAATAAACATATATGAAAACAAACCACCCAACAATGCAGTAATACCAGCTGACCATCAAGTACAGAGAACATGAATATGTAAATCAGGCTCATTAGCATACTGAGCTTCTGTTGCCCCTATGGGGCAGAAAACAAACCATGCTAAACATGGACTGAAAAGCCATATTCACAGGTTAGAAAGTAGTCCTTTCCATTCCAGGTGCTGCTGCATGATTCCACGCCTCATGCTAACTACAGTGCTGTCTAATACGCTTGGTTGTGTTTCTGAAAGAACTTGTGGATTTTGTTGGTTCTGCTGGTCATCTTATGGTAACCCTGACCCCTCTGCTGATTTTAATATAAAAAAAAAAATCACACGCATGCTCATGCTCTTCATTTTGTTTTCGAGAAATTCAACATCTTTCTCAATCCTTTCATGAAATCACTGCTATTGTTCATCATAAAGACATGTGGTTACCAAGTATACCATTGTGGATTGTGCTGCTTTCCCATCATTAGAAGTTTGCAGGACTGATGTTAACCGTTCACATTTCTCGGCCCCCCGATCCACAAAGCCAACCTCACCGAATCACTTTATTGTAGCATTTATGCAGCGCTGTGAAACCTGCCACCTCCCACTTCTCTGTTTTGCACCTTTTTCACATTGTGTGTCTGGATCATTTTATTACTCCTTGCAATGGCGGTTGAGAGAAAAAGTGATGCATCGTGTGTTATGTCTGTTTAGTGTTGAAGATGATGAAATGATGAGATGATGAAATAAATAACTTGAAAGATAATTTGTATAGTATTTGTGGTTTTTTGCTCAGCCAACCAGCCAAGTCAAATATCAGGCATGTAAAACCAGGAGAACTTGACCTTACGGGGAGTTTTATTCAATAGCTCTGCTTCGACTTACTTCACTTTTCTTTGTTTATAAAGACCAAAGTTTCATTTCACCCACATCCCAGCAGCTGAACACGAGACATTTCCAGTTTCCCATGCGCAACGTCATGGCGTAGTTAAAAATATAAAACCGAAAATGAGAAACAAATAGTTGTACGCGAATAAATGCACTTCTTGGGTGGATAAGCTGCCTAGAACTACCAGGGTTTACTATGTTCTTGGTGCAGTCCCTGCTCGCAGCTCAGTTTTATTCACTTCTCTTCATGCTTTTCATCATTCATCCATGCAGGGTCATGGAACCACTCTCGCTCTCTCACACACACACACACACACACACACACACACACACACCTCAGGTTTATCCAGTGAAAAAGAAACAATCACAATATAGTAGGTTAGCAAATATATTTTAATATACATATGTCAATATATCGTATGTATATATACATATACATATGCATATNATATAGTAGGTTAGCAAATATATTTTAATATACATATGTCAATATATCGTATGTATATATACATATACATATGCATATATACCATAAATTGTATTCATTTTAGCACAATGACAAAGTGGCATTTTTCATTTTAATCAGGTTTAAGTCACAAAATTATCTTTCAATTGCTCTTAATATTTATTCTAGTTTCTATCATTGCAAAATATATATTTCTTTTTTCCCAGTGGAGAAA
The DNA here is from genome assembly GCA_900497675.1 of Arapaima gigas. Classification (NCBI taxonomy): domain Eukaryota; kingdom Metazoa; phylum Chordata; class Actinopteri; order Osteoglossiformes; family Osteoglossidae; genus Arapaima; species Arapaima gigas. Next base: position 25,447 of record UFQX01001648.1, read on the forward strand.
AAAAAAAAACATTAACACACAGAGGACGTCCTCTACTACGTTCAACCTGCGAGGGGACGAGGAGTGAAATGTGCCGAGTCATGAAGGTAAGGCAGCTCTCTCTGTTTACATCCCACCTCGACTCTCAGCAGGGATCACCGTGTGGGACAGAAAGGACGGAGTCTGAATACTCAAATGCCATGGATCCAGGGCCTGTTCTTCAGGTAAAAATCAATCCAGTATTTAGCTTAAATCTGAAAGTAGGACTTGATAGACAAGACAGCACGTTTCATGCCTGTATTCATTTGTTGAATATTTTATCTCTATTCCATGACGTGATCGTGGAAAGGTTCTCCTACCAAGATGTCTGTTTACACGTCCCCGTCATTGCACTGACAGACAGCTCCTCCAACCCAAAACACACCTTCTCTTTAATCTCCGAGCCAAAGCAGCAGCCCTGGTGACAACTACAACCTAACCCTGGACGCTCCTTTCCCGAGATCATACAACAGCTATCTAGTCACATCAAACATTTACACCAATACATTTCACACACACAACTCCAACTATGATTCTAAATATTAGAAAGAGTAAATGGTTTGTGTGCTGGAACTAGTCAGTGTGAACTGGCTACCCTGCACATGTAGAGGACATGGAGCATCAGCTGGAGGAGAACAGGACAAATTCAGCACTGCAAACCACTTCCAGATGCTAATTCTACTGCAGAACTACACACACTAACATCTGTTTGCTTTGTTTCTCTGCACAGATTTAGTTTTTTCTTGGAAAAACTGCAGCCCTAGTAAGCATTGTTAGCTCAGCTGATAGCTGTATTTCTGCAGCTAAAGCAACTTGGCACATTTTTCCAGCATTCAAGCTTTAATGCATCATGTAAACTTTTATTCACATTTTAAGTTGTTTTACTAAATCTAAACTGATCAAATCTTTGAGTTCCAACGGTCCCACTGCATGTCTCACCTACTACAACAAAGATGTTTCGGTCATTTATATCTCCACCCCTCCCTTCTGCCGTATCTCTACCGCTGCACTCGTGGTGGGTTGAAGGCATCATAAAGTGCACCGTCCAGGGTATTTTAGACAGCGTTAAAGGATTTACACAGACATTTTATTAGGTCTGCATAGTAGCTTGTTTCTCAAATTTCCAACAGCAAGGTCTGTGACTGTCTCACCATGTCTGTAGCTCCTCTACTCATCCTTTACATCCCACCATTTCATGTGCGTAGAGGAGCACATCCACATACACATTCCGACAAACAACCTGACCCAGCAAACTGTAAAAACACCACCATTCATCACAGCTCCAACTCATTCCAGTCAACAACGTGAAGACCACAGTAAACAAGACTTTCAAGAATCCATCTACCACTAGCCCACTCCTATGTAAACAACTTCATAGCCTCTAGCACTTTCTCCAAAAAAAAAAAAAAAAAAAAAAAAAGGTATCTTAAGGGAATTTTAGGCCAACAGGATGATTTTAGTATTTTTAGTTTCTAACCTAAAAAGACATAGAAATATCAATAATGGCTTTGTGGAATTTACCACGAAGAAAATCCAAGGCATTTCCTGACAAAAAACTGATCAAACAATGACTAGAATTAGTTAATACAGCATAAAAATACAATATATCCTGAACTGTCTGCCTTCATTCCACACATTTCCAACCTTGAATTTTTAACTTCCTTCAGTATCATGCCATGGATTTGTCCTCAATTTGTGCCCAGTTATGACCTCAAACATATAATATCTAAGCATAGTTGTATTAAATTAATGAGTCAATGATAAAACATAGAAAAATGTCACAGTACGTACAACTAAATAAGAAAAAACATCCATCATCTGAGTATCAGTGTTCATGATAGAAAAAACGTTCTATGAAAATCTGCAATTCTGGTTCCTCTGCATAACGGGGCTTCAGTCACAAGTTATACGAGACAATGAAGAATAACAACATGCTGTAATGTTCATTTAAATAGACAAGTGCTTTTTTATTTAGAGCTCAGCTGTTTAATGAAATACAGAACAAAAAGTGTCAAAGAGTCAGTCTCTCCTTGACTCATGAAACCAAAACAACTGCCAAACTGAATATTACAAA
>UFQX01001649.1:0-29048 GCA_900497675.1 Arapaima gigas
ATTCCCCTTACCATTGTGGGCCGCACAAAGGGCCTAATCCCGTTTCACTTCTCCAGAAAGCTCAGGCCATTTTCTCCCACATAAACCAACAACACTCCCTGAGGCCGTGTCCGAGAGGTTCTGAGAAAAGGGGGGCACTGTGTGTATACATCAAGGCCTTTGTGTGCCTTGGCCACTGCTCGGCACAAACTTTAAGTGGTCCCAGTAGGCATCCAGCACCTTTCAGTTGAGAAAAATAACCTACCAAGGGCTGTAAAAAGTAAACCAAACACTCGTAATCCTTTTTTTCCCTCTCTTTTTTAAGGGGACTTTTCTGTGACTACAACAGCAGCTAGAGTCAATATAATATTTTTTTGCCTATGATAAATGCACAAACTCCATCAGAATCTTTTTTTTCTCCCTCCCGAACAGCAGACTTTTATACGCATCGTAAATCCTTTAATACATTTTTTATGACTCGTGCTGCGCTGTATCAAAGTAACAGAAACAGGAGTTCAGTCTTCCTGCCACTCCATTTGCTGTTGACTTCCCACGGCAAACTTTCACAAGAACGACTTTCCTGTCACTCGCACCGACGTGTTTTTTTTTTTTTTTTTTTTTTCTTTCATTTCAAACACAGTTGCTGATTTTTTTTTTTTTTTTTTTTTTTGCTTTCATTTCAAACACAGTTGCTGTGATGTATTTCAAGGAATGCAAATGGTTGTGTAGAACATGTCACATGTCTGTTCCACTTTCAAAGAGATATTTAAATTGTGAGAAAAAGAAATTGTCTAGTGAAATATCACATCATTTTAATGTAGCGTGTAAGTACATATGAACTTTACAACTGCTAGATACTGTTTTTCAGGTATTGAGGACAACCAGGTGTTTCATACTCCATTTCAGTCTTTTTCTGTGAGTGGATGCAAACATACAATGTCTTTAAAACAAAAAAACCACTGCGTGCTGACAAAGGTTTTGTGTGAATGGGGTCTATATCGGAAACAATAAAAAAGAAATCACTTTTGGTTTCATTAGAAGGCTAACAATGACCGCCGAAGAATGCGAGCTGGTAGGGGGTCGTGTGGGACTCGCAGCATCGCTTCAGTCTTTGCTGAATGGAGCTGTGTTCGAGGTGCCCATGCTGTGATAAGGACGCCTTATAATAAGTAAAGTGAGGTCTTTATCAGGACCATGCGTCTCGCAGCGCCCTCGATAGCGCGCCAGCGTGGGGCCCACTTTTGCTCTTGTTACAGGTTCGAGCTCAGGAGCCTGCCCAGCTGGCACGGGATTGCTATTGTCCGGCTCACTCGCGGGAAGCAGCTGGAATCCTTGACTGCTGCCGGCTCACCATATTACTGGGCATTATCCATCAATCACAGCCCTATTAGCCAGCGAATGATTTCATATGCAGAGCTCTTCATTTGACTGCGTAGCCCTGCCGTGTGAGAGGCCTGCCAAACGTGGGTTTTATGTGTGATCCCCGCAGCATTACATCCAAGGCTATGATATGCGAACGTCAATATTGTCCATGTGTTTAAGCTATCGAGTTTATAACCAAATCGGCCTTCGTCCTGGCCGTCACCTTATTATACTGAACCTCAGCTCTTAATTAGATGTACTGTATATTTACTGAGCTGTTGGTCGAATCAGCCGCAGTTTAAATAAAATGCATAAAAAGTGTTTGAGGAGAACTCTGTGCTCCTCCAGGTGTGTGAAATGAGACTGTTGCTGGTCTTAGAAAATGCTCAGAACTGTGTTGTTTGTGCCAGTGAAAGGTTTCATGTGTTTGATCAAAACTGAATAAATTAGTAAAAGTTGCCACATCTGTGCTGACATGTTCAGTTGCGTGGGTATTTGCAGAATAACACAAACACCAGCAAGGAGGGGGGTCTGCCAGGTCCGGTGCTGAGAACGAATGCTCTGTGCGTACGCTGTCCGTGTACCCTTCAGAACAATGTCGAACGCGGGATATCACGCAGTCGTAATGTTGTCATTTCGGTTAGAATCGTAGCGATGGTAGTCATGAGTTACATTTGCTTAAGAAAGTGCCCTTTTCGGGATGGTGGCGCAGCAAGTAGCGCTGCTGCCTTACAGTGCCCGAGCTGTTCGGGTGTGGGGTTCAAATCCAACTCAGTGTGGAATTTGCACGTTGACTTGCGGTTCTGCTGCGTGCTCTGGTTTCAGTCCAAAGACAGGTGTTCTGCGTTAACGGGCCACTACGAGTTGCCAGGTGTGGCTACCGTGCGACGTACCGGGGTCCCACCGAGACAGCGCCACTGCTTGTCTGGTGTAAACTTTTAATATCGTTCTCCTTTACTTTGGCTTGAGTACATTGTGAAATCTGATTTTACTCCGTCGCACTACACTTCATATTTTGATGGTTTCTCAAAACGACTTGACGGTATTAATTATTAATTATTAATTATTAATTATTATTTTCACGCACTACTGTCTGATAAAGTGAACCAATAAAAAAGTCCCGTCAGCTGACGTCAGCTGACTTCTTTGGTCGATTTCATTGGCCGAACTGGCAACCGTGAACCCAAACTAGTTTGGTGTCGACCAATCGGAGCTGGAGTTGATGACACCGGGCGGGAATACATCTTGGTTTCGCCTGAGGGGAAATGAAGTCAGTTAAAAAACGTGAGTTTGAATTTGTTGGTTATGTTCAAAATATGTTTTAAGTGGACTGTGGCAGTTGAATTGTATAAGAGTTACACACCTCAATGATTTTTAAATTTGGCTCATTCTGTCACTTCTGTTTTATTTCTTTAAGTGTGCACGCAAAATTTCCTACACTAATGCTCGTGAACGTTAAACCGTAAGTTAAAAGTTAAAGTAACACGTAATATTACTGCGGGCATTATTGGTGTAAAGTATTGCAGAACATTTAAACGAGTTTACTTATGCGTTCGAATATCTGAGGTTTGCCAGGTTAGTTAGTGTTAGTTGACACGATAACTAACGCACTAATCGCACGTGCCTTGCAGACTAGAGTTCAGTGTGAAGACGAGCCATGACGGCAGACTGGTTTTTGGTGTGTTCTTAACTTTCATTTCCTAAAGGGTCTGTGCTGTGACAAGCGAATTTTTGAGTGCTAATTCTCTGAACTTGTTGGCCGTTTATTGTTTGCCATTTAATGTTTTTGTTTTTGACTGGCGCGAACACGTTTTACTGCAGTCACAGTAAAGCAGGGTAATACGGAACCTAAAACTTGTACTGGCTACATACACATCCAACTACCCTTGGCAAGTGTGGTGTCATCCTTGTCTAACAGAAGATGCGAGTGTCAGTGTCAGTGTACATCATCTCCACAGCCACATACAGAACACATTCCAGTGGACTGTGGCGGTACCGGTTTCCTATTTCCACTAATCTGGTAACCAAGTCTGAGCGCTTTCTAAAACGGTTGTCAGTGTCAGCATTATGTGATATCATTTCAACAGCCAAGTTAGATAACATTTAGCTAGTTGTTATTAACTAGCTACACGCCTCATATTCTTGCCGGTCTTTACTGGTGTCTCATTTTAGTGTCCTAAATGAATCTTTGCTCAGCTTAGACAACCATCAAACCAACTGGCATGACTGAGTAAGTCAAGTTCACAGAATATGTCTCACCCTGTTGGCTTTTACCTTTGTTTGGATTTTGAGCATAGAAACTGACTGGACTTTTTCACGTGCTAGTTATTTCCGTCGTGTTACTTCTTGTCTAAGCTTCCTCATTACAGGAAAGTCAGTTGTGTAGCAGTTAGTGATGATGACTTTTAACCTGAAGTTGTGCGTTTGAATGCCAACCTTCTCACAGCTCTGCTGCTGTTGAGAAAGGCTTTTGTCCTGAACTCTCTACTGTAAATACCTACAAGCGTTTGTAAATCTCTTGGGGAAAAGGCATTAGCCAAATGGAATTATTTCATTTGTGGCAGTAGGTGGCATAATGGTTAGAGATGCCAGCTTGTGGTCAAAGGACACGAGTTGCAGCCCCACTTCCTTCTGTAATACACCTGATCAAGGTACTTACTCTGATTTGCTCCAGTGCAGTTAACCTGTGGTATAAATGAGAATGGCTAATTTTATTTGTACAGAAGTTGTAATGCATTGAAAATTTGAGCTAAAAGTGGCTAATGTGGCTGTTAGTATTACTTGCAGTTCCAAATATTACAAAGCTTCCTATGAGTCAAAGTGACTTAAGTGCATGTTTTCGTTAGAACACAATTTGATTTTTAATGACATTAGTCTATTTACGCGCCGATCTGCTCGATGCAGCACAGTCCAGCCAGTGTGACAAGAACTTTTAGACCCTGGGAAAGGCAGATGTGATGTTCATTTACACGTGGCTAATGCATCTTTAAGAGTGTGTGCTACAAGGAAGCATTATTATTTTTCCCATAAGAAATAATGGAAATGGCCACCCTGATTTACGTGGCCTTCTCAGGAACTAATTTTGTAGTTTTTTAACTTCCTACTGATTTTCTCAAATTTTTAACTAAGTACTTTTATTTGAGTAGTGATTTTTTTTTTTGAAAAGTACACTATTTTTACCGTCAGCATAGTGATTTTTACTATTTTTACTCTTTGCCTACTGTACCCACCTTTGGTTGCAACTGGCACTCGCTGATAAAAGACACTCATCTACAGCAACCGAAAGAGGACAGTGGAACGACGGTGAACATCATCCATTCACCGATCCATTACCGGAAACCACTTATCCATTTAGTGTTTACCTGGAGTGAGTTGTGCCAGTCAGGGGGCTCTAGGTGGTGTATGTTACATCATGCCCCACATATCCACTACACACATCCACTCACACGCCAGAGTGGAGACTGGAGTGCCTGTGGGAAACCCACATGAACACAGATCCAAAATCCACATGGCGGCAGTTGGACTCAAACCCACAGCCCTGGAGTCGTGAGGAAAGTGTTACTGGCTTACCCACCGTGGTGCCCATGTACAGTTACCTGTGTTGTCTTCCCCCCTTCCCCTGCTCGTATTGTAAGCGTCTCATGAACAAACCGAAAAAAACACTTCAAAGCAAACAACTTGGTTCAGACTCTACAGGCTCCTTCTGGGCCGAGTGCCTTTGAAGGCCTCAGCCGTCTTCTGGAGTCCTGCGCATCACTTGAAAGGTTCAGTGTGCTCCTGGAGCTACGGAGAAAACGTGTTTGACTGTCGCTCCCCCCCTCGAACCTTCCACACAAACACGCACCCTTCACACAAACCTTATCTCTTACTGTGCTTCTCCTGTGAGTTTGCGCAAACCACAAAGGCCTAATCCTGCCGTAAGAGGATGTTTTCTATCCCCTGTGAGCACTTTGAAGGCTTTCTTGGAGCAACAGCACTCTGTGAACTGCGGTCGCTCTGAATGGGCTCGCCTGCGGTCGCTCTTATTGAACGCGTGAGATACCTATCTGCCAAAACAATTCACGGGACTCCTCAGTAATGGCCGCTCTTGACGTTCTGTCTTCTGCCTTTTGTTGACGAACATTTAGAGGAGACTGTCAAGAAAGGGTCACAGTAGCTACTTTTATTAGAGAACCTGCTCATTCATAGGGGTGTATAATGAGTAAAGTTATCTTAAAAATGAGTGAGAACGTATAATACAGCTTAAATCGTGCTCTACATGCAGTGTTCTAGTTTGCCTGGAACTCTTTCCTTTAAACACGTAGAAGTTCAAACGTAACTAAATACCTGTACGTACAGTACACATGCAGTGAATGGCTGCTTGAGGGTTTCAGGGCTTTTAGAATTTCAGAACTGCAGATAAGACTGTAGTTTATTCTTGGCTGTAAGTGTTGTTTTCTTTATGCCAGTTAGTATCACTGCAGACAAATGGTTGCTTTATGCAGAAAGGCAATATTGTAGTTTTGCATTAAAAAGCTGCGCTAATATAAGTGCTGTCAGTCACAAAGTGATCACTGAGGAGCAAGTTTAAAAAAGAAACTGTTGACTATTCAATATATTTAGTTTTCACGTTTGTGATTTTGTTGCAGTAATGGGCTTTAGCAGTGAGGTTGACATTTGGGACATTTATGTTTTTGGGAAAAATCAATTCAGAATAGACTGATTCGTGGTCCAAAAGTTGTGGGAACTTGTATGAATTCTTGTGTCGTAGCTGGGATCTTTCGGCATTGACTGAAACAGCAGTCGAAAATGTTTATTTTAAATGCCAGTATCAGAAAAGACCAGGCAGGGGCAACTGAGGATGTAGAAAATTTACACGTGTGAAATGACAAGGTGGTTATCTTTACATCACTTACTGTCCAGATCTAAGGAAGCAGAGTGCTATTTTCACACTGTTTCCTAAAGTGTGTTCCAGACATGAAAAGGTGCATGGTGACCTTTTGACATTCATTGTCTGTTAAGCGAATTTGGACCCCACCTCTCTCTGCAGCGGGGGGACCAGGATGGGTGTCAGGAAAGCACCTGGTTTCAGCACACACTTTTCTCAGGGGACTGCGGCACCACCATTAAATAGTTAGTCACACGCCACGTGGCAGCAGCTAAATCCTGTCGCAGCGGATCCATCAATAATAATTAAACAAATGTGTAATCTTGATAGCATATATTGTCGGGAAAGCAGGGGCTTTACGTACATATGCTGCCATTGGCAACCTTTGTTAATAAAGTGTCACAGCATCATTATGTTTATGGAAATGTGCCATATTCAAGTGAAGAGGAAGAAATGCACTTTCCCTGTCATACAAAAGAACTGTTAAGCTCTAATAACTTATTACATTTATTAAGGTCTTAACTGGTGTGATAAGTTCCAGCACCCAGGTGGCCATCAAAATGATTCTCTTATCAGGTGTTCACTTAAGTGGAATTACGATGGGCATGGTTGGGAACTTACTCATTCTTTATTTTTTAATTAATATTAAAGGAGTGGCAGACACAATAGCCATGGCGTATTTGAAATCTTAACCCTGGGACCCTCATTAGGAATGCCTTTCATATCTCTCAGCTGCACCGGCCTAATCGGAGGCGCGCCAGTGCGGCCGGGTGAGGCGCGGTGCTAATTCCATATTGGCGGTGGGTGGGCGGGCCGGCGTTCCAAAGGGGAGACAGGTAGTGTGGGAGGAGGCCTCTGACCTGGCAGGGATTGCCAGGCGAGGTGTTAATTGGGAAGGTGCGTCGGTTCGTCAACGCCGGGTGTCCCACAGCAGCGCGTCCGTATTCCGCACCCCTCCCAAAGCCCCAAACTGTCTGCGCTTTGCCAATGACCGTATTGTGATGGCCGGAGCGAGTGCGTCGCATTTCTCTGGTCACATCAGTAGTCTTTGTGCAAGAGAGACACTGTGTGTGTGTGTGTGTGTGTGTGTGTGTGTGTGTGTGTGTGTGTGTGTGTGTGTGTGTGTGTGTGTGTGCGCGCGTGCGCTTCCTTCGCGTTCAATGAGACCGCGTGCCTGTCTCTGTCGCTGTCTGTCTGCTCCACACCTGGCCTTTGTCTCGTTTCTTTGACTGCCTGCTGTTTACTTCTGCATCCCAGTGAAGAAAGAAAGTGACAGATGGAAACACCACATAGAAAATATTTATTTCTGAGGCTAATTGATTCTTTGAACAGACAAATATTTGAAAGGACCTTAGAGACTGTTCCACACAGACATTGCATGACTACAGTAATGCCTCGGTTAGCACTGCCTCCTTTAGCACTCTGTTGTTTTAGTCTTTTGAGTAATTAATCATTATAATTTAGCAAAGATTTTAAAAATTTTACATCTGTTAAAATATTCTTTTTAAAATTTTGTGTTTGTTAGTAGACTATTTTCTGTATTTATTAAAGGTATAACTGATTTGTCGTCTAATCTGTTATCTGTTATAATGTTGTGCAGTTTTCAAGCTCTGCTTGTGCAATATACTGTATGAATAAGCTGTTATAGCTCTTCATTAAGCTGCATTTCTCAACAGCACATCAAGAGCACTAATCTGTATTTCCCTTATTTGAGATCCAACCAGGATGTACAACATGCAGGTATTGCTTGCGTTCTTTTTTCAGATAAGCGTCTCAGAAAAAATGTCTTGTTTATCAGTGTATAAAGCAGCATCCGCAAGCATCAAAAGGAAGCAAGAGGCTTATGTTCTTGGAAAATATAGCAAGGCCTTGAAATAAGACCCTGCATAACCCTGGCATAACACATCTGTAATGCTTCTAGGCACTTGACATACTGTTTAATTCATAAACATTCTTAACTGTAAATGTCATCAGGCACCACATGTTATTACAGGCGATATCTAAAGGGGACACTTTTCATACTACTACAGGCAGCATCTGCTGTTCGGTCTTAAGTGGCACCCTTTAGTGGCACTACACTGTGGCAAATGGTAATTGGGGTAATTGGGGAGAAGCTGCACTGCTGGGTGGGGGGTTCGGTTGCAGCGTGACATCGGCTAACAAATCAGCAGGGCCACTGATGCTTCGCAACGTTAATGGTATTTTACAACATCTTGCTGAGTGCAGGTATCCCGTGAGATGCCAGTCTTTGGCTTACGAGTTTTCGCGTATATGACTGAAATATTTCGAGCAGATTTTTAGCTACTTACAAGTAATGAGCCTTTTGCACCGTAACTGTGATTTCGCGTCGTGACCTGATTTCCAAGAACTCGAAAGTAGGGGATACCTGCGTTTTATTAAGACATAATGCTTAGTTTGTTTAAAAAAATAATCAATAATTATAGTGAGCATCAAGAAGAAATATAAATGTAATATGACAAGACTGGAAATGGAAATTGTTTTAAGAAACACGTGTGGGTTTACATGAACTTAAAATCTGTTTGAAAAATAAGTTTGTCACATGGCTAGATCTGTGTACAATGCATTTTTGTAGCTGTTTTTCTGACACAAGCAACTGTTTTTGCCCCTGTATTTTAAATGATATTTTAAAAATGTTATTTTGTACACATACAGTCCCGTGTCTATAATGTGTGTTGATACATTATGTATCACTGAAGTGGCAGCAATACTAGGAAAAGTCAGATCTAAATTGTTTTAGACTGTGACATTAACTGGTACTTCAATTGAAACCAAGTGACACGTTGTTATTGTATGTGTTGAAAATTTTGAAGAAAGCATTAAAAACTTAATTTCAAAAGTCTTTTTAAATTTAATTTGGTCTAAATCCCACTTTAATCACATCTCCTCTGTTTATTTACCTATATAAAATGGACTGTTTGAAATAGCTTTTTAAAAGATGTAGTGTCCCTTTTCTTCCATTTAAAGATGGGTACTATTCCCCGGTTCAGGAGGGAAAAAAACCCGCTCCCCTCAGAATATACACAACCTTCAAATTAACCTCGCAGCCATTATATTCAGTGGGGAACAGCCTCTCCATTGTGGAAGATGCTGCATCGTATTTTTTTCAGCAAAGGGATTTAATTAAACCAATGTTTTCCAAAAGCAATGGTAATTTTAGGACACAATTGTTGTAAATGTGTCTAGTAAAGATAATTCTGCTTAATGGAGGCATTTAAATATGTTGGATGATGTCCGCTGCAGACCTTGGAAAATACTCAGTTTATGTCCACTACAACAGACCAGTTTTACACTCATAAGCTGAACGAAAGAATAAGACGAATAGGTCTGTACTTGTGTGCTGCTGCGGTGGGCAATTTGAAATGCTAAGGATAACAAAAATATTTTGGAAAAGTCCTCTGTTACCTGTGTTGACATAGTTGCAACGTGCTGATTTTATGTTTAAGGACTGGCGATTTAAGAAGTGTTTTGACTGTTTTTTTTCCCCTTTATGTACATGAGTTCTCATGAAATTTACACACAATTTTTAAAATGTATGTTTAATTATGGATTGTAGAAAGGCACAAAATCGATTCGCATTCTTTTATATTTTCACCGCTTTAAGGTACTTGTTCAGCTATAAATGGCTGTAGTCTGTCATATTTTCCTTCCCGTAGTGGTTCTGCTCCCCTTGTTAAGGTTCGTTACTTGCAAATAAGCTTAATGAAATGGGTTGTTGACACATTTTCCTTGTGTTAGCAGGTTAGCGCTGAGGGAGAGACACGGCTTGGCTCAAGTCACCCGCCACGGTCAGAGCTGTCAGACTGGCCGGTGACATCTTCATCAGCACGCATGGAAACTCCCATCAGGCCTGGGGTGAGTGAGAATGACTGTGGGAGGCGACGTTTGTGGTGGTGAGTCGGCCAGGGGGGCTGTCTAATAGTCACCAGCATTGGGTCGACTGAAGAGCGAAGAAAGAACAGGCGGCCGTGCCCATTGTCACACACACTGCACGCACATAATGAATGAAATTATAATTACAATACAAGTTCAGCAGAAAGACACAAAACAGTTATTTGACCAGGGGGTGGAGCACTGCTCCAGAAAGAAACACCCCTGAGTGGCCCGAGCCCTTCACCCCGACTGCAGGGTTCGCCCCACCGCTGCCCCCAGACAGCCACAAATCACTGCTCGTCCCTCCCTTACAAACTGCCTTGCTAACACTGACTCACACACTTACACACTGTCTTCCTGTCGCTTTATTTAGCACCTCAGTTAAACCGCACCCATTAATTTTTATTTATTTATTTTTGTTGCAGTTGTACAGTTTCCGTGTCTGTGCCCATATTACCCAGATATGATCATACACATTCCTGCCAGTAATTGTACTGCACTGTTTGTATGCTGTTCACGGAAAATTCTTCAAAACTGGTTAAGCTGTGGTACTTACTACGTGTTTTGATATTCTGTGTGCCCAGTGTGTCTGAAGGAGCATCTGCCGCGTCAGATTTGTTATCTGTGCCAACGTACTTGGTCGTTAAAGTTACTGTGTCATATCTTGTACTATAAAAAGAGCCCCAGCTTGGAGTAAATTTAAGACGCTTTTTCTGTGTCTTTTTTCTAAAGTAATTAATTAATAAGAACAAAATGCTGTGTAGATTATATTTGCCCTTGTACGTGTGTATTTTAACGTTCATCTTAACTGCTCCTTGCATTAATTCATGAGTGCTTCCAGTGCTGAGCCACGTATACACCTGGCATGTCCTTGCACACAGGCGCAGAGCAGACAATAAATAAAGAGGAATTCAGGCAAACAGTGGAAAAGCCGCCTCGATCGGGGAAAGGCACAGACACCGAGGACGAGGTAAGGTGGGGTGAGGAGAGGGGCAGCGGTTGCTGTGAGCAGCGGCGGTGGAGCTGACGGCGTCGTGGTGGGGTTGGGGGGGGAGCTGGCAGTGAGTGAGAAGATGAGGATTTGACAGCGAGGTGACGAAGAGTTCAAACAAAATGAGGCTTGTAGATTAGCAGCGCTCCCCTCGGTGACAGGTGCCATCCCGGGGGGCCGCCTGTCACTCTGCCTGCTGCCACTCTTTATATAACACTGGGAGGGAGAGCAGGGGGAGGGCACATCCGGCTGGAGTCTCCCTGCCAGTCACAGAGTGACAGACCCCCGGCGGTCAAGGCGAGCACTGTGGCGGCCATGCTTGGCAACGGTGGCCGAGCTGAGCAAAAACACACAGATACGCCATGATCCTGTCCCTGGTCTGACCAAGCATAGAGCACATTAATGCATTTCTGTGGGATGCTAGCTACTCTCAGAGCACTGTGCCCAACTTTTTTATTTTTATTATTATTATTATTATTATTATTATTATTATTATTATTATTTCAGCTCATTTCTAACAGCAGCAAAGATGGTGACATCAGCCCTCATGACAACTAATATTATTGCAGTTATTACAGTAATAAGAATAATGGTCTAATCAAGATCATGCTGAGCTTAGTTGGGTGGCTCCAAATATTTCATTTAATAGCAGAGCGTCTGTTTTGGCCATTTTATTAATATTTGAGTATCGTACCTTATTTATTAAATGGTGGTTGTTTAAGTTCACATGAGTGGATTTTACCTTACTCCCCCCCAAAAATGTGAACAATCTTAGATATATAAGAATAATGTAAAGAATTAAAATGTGTAACATGTTGCCAAGTAGCATGTTTCTTGCATGTCGCAAGAAAAACCAATGCACCAAATTATTTTTTAGAGTCCACATTTGCAGTGTTTCTACTCTTGAGTGCAGCAGTAGATCCTCCACAGACAGGTGTTGTCTCACTGGCTTCTGCGAGGCCGGAAGGGGTGGTGCGTGGGGGTAGGGGGTGGTGGGGAGCGTCGCTACCTGTCCGTGACTTCCGCCATCTGGCTTACAGATTGTGCAGGGTCTTGTCGGCGACGCACACAGTCGGCCCCCAGGAGAAGCACCTGTCAAAGGCAGAAGAGACAGGGATCCATGCACGGCGTTTGCACGGCCACCCCCAGCCCACCCGGTAACACGCACTTCTGATGAATGACATAAATCTGCTCATCTAATAATGAAGCGCGAATGTGGCACAACAGGCACGCGTATCAGCCAGGGCCGAGTGTGGTCAGAGAAACAAATGAATTATTGAACAGATAAGACAGAACCAAGCGGGTCTCTGAAATTTCCACATGTATTCGGTCATTTCAGAGACAAAACCAGACAAGTGTATCGCCAAGGGAAGCCTAATTAGCATGCTGCCACGTTTCTGTGCGACAGATGAGGAATGCCCCCTGTTGACTCTGTCAGGCAAACTGGGGCAGGGAGCAGAGCGAGCACCGCGGTCTTCCTGTGTGTCGGCGAGCACCGCACATCCACACTGTTACCTCAACACAACGAGAGCTCATTTCTTGCCCGTGTTTTTTAATGATGTCCTCTTAAGGTACTGTGCTTGCTTTCAGAATTGACTCAGAGTTGACGGCGTGTGGTGCAGTGAGTCGGGTCCAGCCCCTCCTCATGTTTTCGTGAGTGTGTCTGCCCACAGTCCAAAGACATTTATTTCACATGTATCGGTCACTCCGAATTGCCCGTAGTGCAGCTCACATTTCTCTGGTGTGTTAACGTGTGAACGACGACAGGGAGTCGAGTGCAGTGTATATTGCACGGTAAGTCACCTTGGACAAAGGTGCCAGCTGAATAATAGATAATAATCATTGTCCATTGCTTCAGAGGAAAATGTGCTATATTAATAAATGTAACTGTAGAAGACTTTGGATTGCCCGGGGAAGTCAAGGGAACCTCTTCTACTAGTACTACTACAAATAATAAAAATAATAGTAATAATCCATCAATCCATTATTGATAACTACTTAAGCCTGAGCAGGGTTGTGGCGGTCCAGACCCTATTCTGGAATCATAGGGTGCGAGGCAATAAAACTACCCCTGGATGGGACACCGGTCCATCATAGGATGAATAATAATACTCATAAAAATAAAAAAGATAACTATTATAATGTTTTTGAGCAGCCCTACTGGTTTAAAGGAACGATAAAATTTAAACATTACAAATCCGGTACCTGCTTTAACAGTTCTGAGCTTTAACTCAGTGACATTCTTAGAGAGTCGGTATATCAGCATTCACGGTGTAACTTTCATCCTGAGTTCATTAATGCCGTATATTCGGCAGACATATCCCATGTGAGCCCGAAGGCACCTTCTCTGTGTTGCCGATAAAGGCGGCCATTACAGACGTGCTTTAGGGTGTTCTGTCTGCGTGGTGGGGAGAGAAACATTGATACCTTCGTGTGTAATTGTAGCCTCGTCTTTGATTTGTAACAACATCAAAGTTGCACTTGTTGAACGTTTCATCTTTTTCTCTTTTTTTCCCTTTTACTTATCTCGATATTCACGGAAGTGAAATGCGATGTGCGGGAACTTCATAGCGGTGACATACAGAGCTGAATTATTTCAGCTCACACAGGTTATTTTGTTCCAGTATTTTTGCCACTGCAAGACCAAGCCTTTCCCTGCAGCCCTTGAGACGAGCTGATTTTGATGTAAAATTAGCTTTGATGTATTTTGTCTGTAGCCTTAAATATTAATTAGAAAGCACATTTGGTTCCTCTGCTTCCTGCAATAAATAAACAAGAAAAATTAGTTTGATGTGGTTAAACATATGGAATTATAATCTGTGCTGCTCACTTTCATGTGTGTTGGTGTCGGTTTGCACAACTTCCAAATTTTGGTTTGCAGATGAGCGTTGTGGCATAGTGGTGGTCGCATTTCCACTTACATCACATAGTTCCACATCCTCTTCAGTTACACAGAGCAAGAAAACCCCATTAAACAATAATATCTGACTGCATTACTTGTGGCTCAACATAGATAACTTCATGGATTACCATTAAAGTGTGAATTCTTAAATGTAGTCAAAGTATATTTTATAGAAAAATAACTATAGGTAACTTGGTGTATGTATCAATGGACAGAATTAATGCCGAAAGGGTTTGATTAATTGGCTATTTGTTCAAACAAAAAAAATTGTACAAAATGAAACGTACATGCGTGCACAGTGACGACAGGACCGTGCAGAGATGTCCTCAAGAAAAATATGGTGCATTGGTGTAGGAAATCCTTTTTATTGTTTCTGACTTTCTTTGACTTTGGATGTTGTCTGCCCACAGCACAGCGGATTTATTTTCCCAACACGTACATAAGGAGATATGTGGAGGTATATAGGATATTGCATTGGTAGCTGTGCAGAGCAGCCAAACAGCATAATAACTCATGAGTGGCACCTCATTTCACACCTTCTAATGGCTTGACATTCGGGGCAACCCTGGGAACAGAACGGGGAGATAGTTCTTTCTGTCGTGGTGGGAGAAGCGGCATGCCGGGAAGCGCTAAACAACAAGCAGATAAAACAAGTTCCCTGCAAACAATACTATCACTGTAATATGATTGCTGCAACTGTAATACCTCTTAATGTGTTTTTTTAATAGGGGCTGGGGTTTTTTCTAATTAACAATTGAGCAGTTCTTCACTTCTGCATTGTAGCTGCGACTTTGACTATGTATCAGGAGTAGTTAGGCAAATAAGTGGGAAACATTTTTGTGCAAAAAATATATTGGAACGTGGAGGATAATATACTTAATGCGTTCATGTTTTCTGTGCAGTTTTAATGCACTTTTTAAATCAGTTAAGGAATAGCAGAGGAGTTATCCTGAATTTAGACCTTGAAGACCTTTAAGAACTAGAAAGGAATTGCAGGAGCAAAGTCATGCAGCTGTGTTCTCAGAGAAGAAGCTTCCAGCATGCGGCTGCTTTGCTGCTGCCGCCTGCCAGTAACCCGCAGGCGTGTGAGAGCAGCCATCGCGGCGTAATTGTGCTGTGACACACGGCCATTGATACAGAACCATGTTAATTTTCCCATAGTGTGAAGCTGGCCGCTGGAATCACAGGTATGATGAGTGTAATTTGCACTACCCACACGGCACAAAAAAGGAGCAGGTCACCAACCGGGTTAAAAAAAAAAAAAAAAAAACCGATGCAGGTCTTATTTGTGCTTGACCAGTCTGCACACAAAGGTGTCAGGTGGCAGAAAAGAAAGTGATAAGCTGTGCAAGAGGGTACTGTATTACTTTATTTTTTTTTTTTTCGATTTCTGTTTCAGTATTTTAATCGGAGCATTTATTACCAAAAAGCATCTAGCAATTCATGAAACGGTCCTACTGAAAATGATATCTCATTATAAAAACAAGTGGAAATCTCTTCTCTCCTGTTCTCTTAACGTGCTTTTATTTCCTCGTTCTGTTAAATTGTATCAAAAGCATTTCATACTAATATTCATAATAGAAAAGTAATATGTGTAATGAAGTTTGGCTTTTGTCTTAATACAACAGCAGGAATAATTAACTTATAGTAAGGATAGTTAGATAACAGCAAAATTGAATTTCATTTTTTTTTTAAATGAAATTTTTTTATTTGGGTTTTTCCTGATTCTGCTTCAGTGTTGTCCTCTGATACATCTGGTTGTGACAGCACCTTCCTTGCTGGGAATCTCACATCCCTGTCTAGAGCAGAAAAAATTAAAATGTAATGCAACAAGCATTTTATTTTTACGTACTCTCTTAAAAAAATGCACTGAAGAAGAACTGAAACACAAAACAAGTAATAAATCGTAAGTCATAAATAACATTCAGATTTGCTGTGGTGGGAACGTCACAAAAATAAAAATCTCTGAATTATTTGAAACGGACATGTTTAAAAGCAGTGTTATGCTAACAGCGTTATGAGCCGTTTATATAAATGCTTTTAATGTTAAGTGACCAATAGTACATAATCTACTGTTGCGTAAATGTGCATTTGAGCACATTTAATTTTATTTTAGTGTAGCTCTAACAATAGGCAAATAAATATATTGTGCCTGGCCAAGAAAAAGAAAACTGCATTCAATAAAACCATCATATTCGTAGGGTTAGGTTACATTAATTTTGGAATCACTGTTTATCAAAAACATACTTGCATACTTGTTTCAATTTAACTATATGGTCACATTAAGGCAAGACCTAAATAGACACATGGCAAAAATATATATTTCTTCTGCCAGCTTTTAACAAAAAAAAAAAAAATGAGATCAAGTGCAGATAACAGAAGTTTTAAAAGCTTTTTAGGTCTTGTTCAGATGAGTTAGACTTTTGTCTAATTTTCTGAATGGCAGCATTGTGTTACGATGCCATGGTTTTCCTGGGCAAATTTGTCACCCGGTTTCTTGTACTCGACAATGCATTGTGTATTTGGACAAATGTATCGTTTACTAATGTAGTAACTTTGATTTAGAGCAAGAAATGGGTGACGTTTGTGCAGCGGGCAGTGCAGGATCCTCACAGTGCCTGGGCCTTGCAGTTGGCTGTAGGTTTGATCCCTGTTTGGGCTGCGTTGAGTTTGCATGTTCTCTGCATCCCATCCAGTGCTTACCCCACCTCACCAAGCTCTCTTTTCCTTTCCCGTTTAAAGTTCTGTTTTAACTCTTCCAAAGATATTCCATCATTAATGTAAATCTACTTGTTCTTTACTTTAAATCAACATGCATGTCAGTATCCATATAAAGTGCTTAATTTCAGTTTGTGCGCTTTCCGGATTGTTTACAATAGCCAATTAGTGTGGGCTAATGCTGTAGTCATGGTTGTCACGGGTTTCAAGCACGATCAGATGATGGCAAAGATTCCGAAAAGATCTCAGACATTCACAGTGTATGAGTTTTGATGGCTCATTACTGTCATTACCATGGTACAGCTAGTGTAGAAATGACAGTAATTATAACTTCTGGGCAGTACTGTGCAGCGCCGTGCTCGCAGTAGGAATGAACAATCCTGAATTCTCTTTGTTTTTCACTTCTCAGTATAAGTAGTAAAGTAACAGTTTTAAAAAAAATGCAGGGAATTGCAGTGTGAGGTTATTCAAGTGTTGGATTCTTGGTGTAACACTTCATTCCTGAGTCTCTGTTATTGTACCATTAAGAGTCTTTGTGTGGTAGTTTCACATTGTGAATGTCGAACACAAATGCATAAATTGAACTGGCTCCTTTTAATATTAGCTGGTCAATATGTAATGGCATTTATTTGTGTTATGTTTTGTTATGATGGACCTTTTTAAAATCTGACCAATATTCCACCATTACCATTTGGCAAAATATGATGTTCGGCACAGTTTTTTGACTCAGTTCTATTTAACACGACGTGAATATTAAAAAAAGAAAAAAAACCTACGAGAGTCACACCCAGAACTCTTAATGTCATTTAAAAACATTTATTTTCCATTTTTTTCCTTTTTAATTTTTTTTGTCATATATCACCCACCTTTTTGTAGTAATAGTGTAAATTATTCTGCATAAGCAATTGGGCATGAAGATACCACCAATGCAGCCCTGAAGGCAGTAGAACGAGGAATGAAACCAACGGCCAGCTGTTGTGATTTTAAAACACAAATATAACATATAGTGCGAGGAAATAAAAATGGCCTGTAAAACTGTGAGTATCTTTGTGGCTGTAGGTGGCGCAGTGGTTAGGATCCATATTCAAATCCCACCTCCCGCTGTAGAACCCTTGATACAGTAAAAAAATTACCCAGCTGTATAAATGGCTAAATATGATTATAAGCTCTGATGGACCAGCGTCCCACCTAGGGGTGTAGTTTTATAGCCTGGCGCAGAGTGATTCTGGGATAGACTCCTGACCAGCACCACCCTCACCACAGTAAAGCGGTTAAAGATAACAGGTGGACGGATTGATGTCATAGGTTGCTTTGGAGAAAAATGTTGCTTTAAGGAGTGTCATAATGTGAGTCTCTGTATACCATGATTTCTATATTTTTTAAATTTAACTGTCACTTGTGTATAAGGTAATCCACAGTGTTGGATAAGCACCCTTACAACAGTTTACCCCTTTACAGGAGAGAGTATTTATAGGAGAAACACAGGACTATTGCTGTTGTTTATTATTTAATAATTTGGCTGATGCTTTACTGTCAAGAGATTTACTTTAAGGTATTAACACTTATTTACCCCTTTATTCAGCAGGGTAAATTTTACTGTGTCAGACCAGGGAAAGTGCCCTGCTCAAGGGTACTACAGCAAGAGGTGTGTCTTTTGATGCCAAGGTGATGGCTCCAGTAACCACACAACCTGCTGTCCCTGTTGATTTGCACCTGTCACTGCATGAGTGCGTTTGTGTCCGCATATCTTTGTTTGTATACGTGTGTGTGTGTGTGTGTGTGTGTGTGTGCGCGCATGCACCCGCGTGCACCAGTCTGCCTGACTGGCAGTTGAAGAGCTCTTCATTAGAGCGTCACCATCTCTGGGAAGGAGGATTGACGTGGCTCAGCCGGGACCCGTGGCCTTTCCCTGCAGCACTCGGGTCACATTCTGCCCATGAGGCCACATCCCAAGGCAAATGGCTTCATATTAAACCATGCCAACGTGATCTCGGCATCACAAAAGAAAAATATAGAATGCTCACCATTACCAGAACAATTAATTTCAGGCGTACATTTAAGAAATGCATATAATTTAAAGTAAATGTAAATTTACTGTAATAGAGATGTGTGTAAACAGAAATGAATTCACCCGCCCACAAGATTTCTTGCCCTTTCGGCTTGAATGTTTTAGAAACATAATTACATTATGACGTTTTTATCTATTCGGTTTTTAAAGTAGGGATGCAAAATGCATGACTGAAAGACACTTGATTAAACTTGTACAAGTATGACAGGTAATTGCAGTTTATATGTAAGGTGCTCTTAAACTGCAAAGTTAATTTTGCTCATTCTCATTTTTCAGAATCGGTGTTTTTCTGTTTAACTCGGTGGAGTTGCATATTATATTAATGAGCAGGGAAACCTCAGATGTTCTGCTCTTTCGCCTGGGCTACATTTGTAAAACTTGCGGCGGACAAGAAAAATGTACGTGAACTCGGCTTTGGGGATGCTAAGATCTCCATTAAAATGCAAATCTTCCTGTTTGTAATTCACGTCTCAAGCTTGTTTTTTTTTCCCTCCCCCCAAGCGAGGCAAAGGACACGGTCAGACTGAAAATGTGAAAATGCTCTGTTGGAGGCCAGTGGCAGTTACCGTTAGGGAGTGACACGAGCCAAATGTTTTCTGCAGTTTGTGATCAAAACTCCAGTGTAACTTTTCTAAAATGAAAGGCAGCAGCAGTGAATCTCACTGGGAGAGAATGAAAGCTCAGGTGCTGCCCCCCTAGCGATGGGGTGAGCCGCCCCGGGACAGAGCCACTGTGGAGGCAGTCCGGCAATGAGGCTAATGCGGAGTGAAGAGAGGCACACGGGGGGCTCCGTCTCTGACCCCCGCTGCTCTCATTACCACACATAACACACCTGTTTCCACCACGGCCCTGAGCCCAGGGTGACCCATTATGAGGTCCCGCACAACGTGAACGATGCTCCTGCCCGGCCAAAATGGGGGGTGGGGGGGGGGGGGGGCGGNGAGCCCAGGGTGACCCATTATGAGGTCCCGCACAACGTGAACGATGCTCCTGCCCGGCCAAAATGGGGGGTGGGGGGGGGGGGGGTCGGTGTCGTACAGCTTTTGGCTCATCCGCCCAGCTCGATTACTGCTCCACATGGCCAAACAGGAAAGGTCACCAGGGCTGTACTGAATCCTTGTACCGTCTGTCTGTCTCTTTCTATCTATCTATCCATCTATGTGTGCATCTGTCATTTTTGAGTGTAATCGGTGGGCTTTTCGTCGCAGCCTCCAGTGCACTCTTCAGGAAGTTGCTGTTGATGGATTTGTCCTTTGCTTTTTTTTTAACCAAAGGATTTTTTGTTTTGAAGCATTTTTGTTTCTTTCCTGCATATGAGAGGCCTATCTTTTCACTTAATTTCGCTCTGCCAAGTGTTCGGTTTACCTGCAGTTTCTGGTCATTTTGGTAGCTAATTGGCTGTTGAAGTCCCCCTCAAACTACACTCAGTCTGAACAGCCAAGAATGGGGAAATAAATGACCTTTCAAACAGAGAGATCTATAACTGTCCTGAAGCTAAAATCTACCGGCTTTAATTACTCTCTCTCTCTCAACAATACGGTGAGACGTGACCAGGTGACGGCAGCATAACAGTTTCTCTTTTGATAGTGTAGTTGTTGAAGTTGGTCAGTGAAAGCTGAAATAAAATGAATGTTACCCGTTTTGTGCTTATATTATTATATCATATATATTATATTATTATATTTTATTAGTGATATCTGAGCTGTACAGCTCTAGATGTAATTGTTTAAGCAGTAGTTCACCGTATAGGGAGGCGTGTGTTTAGCTGTAGGCTTTCAGTGTTTCTGTGGTGCCGGGACCCTTCTTCAACAATGCGATATCAAACCGGCTTTGTGGTAACTACATGCCGCGTCTGTGTTTACCTGGGAGCAGGACATCTGTGGTCTCTGTCTCTCTCGTGAACTTTTGTAGGGTTCATCGGTAAAAATAAGATTAGTAGGATACAAAGCTCAAATCTGAAAGTGTAATAAGGTTGGTGTTATTCGGTCTTAGAAGTTGCAAAAGGAAATTGTAAGCCAAGTCAAAGTGTGCGAACAGGACATATTGTAGTGGGAGTCGAAAGCCAACCGGTCAACCTGGTAACTGACTCTTTACCTATAGGCACCATCTGATAAGAAGTGTCAGTCATCCAAAAATCCTGGGATGTCACAATGGACAAAAGAGTTAATTTACTAGGAAATCATTAAAAACGTTCCAACCATCATTAGAAGTATGGAGATTTATGGTGGAAGAACATTAAAAAAATAAGCAGACAATAATCAGAAGGTTTGTGTCTGCTCATACAGAAAATGACTAATTTGCAAAAGCCAAGTCAGTGAGGAGTGGGCTGCAGCAAAAGCCCACAGACTGGACAAGTAGACACCCCTGTTGTGACAACACACGTCTACGTTTAAACTCGTCCAAAAATGTTCTCAGCATCTTCGCAACCCGCTTCTTGTTATGCTGTATTGCTGAGTTACAGAAAACTTCACTGAAAGTAACATTACGTGTGTCACTACATGATAGTGTTCATGTCGCGAGGTTAAACCATGTCGTGGGATGGGTTTACTGACAGCTGGTGAGGCAAACGTTATTTCGACATTTGAGAGACATGTTTCTTAAGGTAATTCAAACATCGTCTTAATTGTGCCACACAGCATATCTGGTGCGCAGAGGAGAAGAGCCGCGTGTTTACAGACACGTGAGGAGGCATCTTCTCTCATCTCTCTAGGAATTGTTTCAGTTCCCTTTGTAAAGTGTCACTTGCCAAGTCACAGTGAGAGTGAAGTTCTGTGGCCTTTGGTGGGACTCTGCGTGTCCGAAAGGGATGTCGGTTGTTTTTCCCAGTCTTGTTCCTGCAGTGCTAAAACCCAAGATCTTACATGGTCTGTTGACCATAATTTAAAACAATGCGTTTTAGTAGTAATTATCCATGAAGTATCTGCTTTACGCTGGAAACTGACTATTGTCATAGCGCCGTGTGCTTCTAGTTTCACACACTGCCAAAACTACTGGGATTCTGACTGTGTGGAGAGCTGCGACATGATTTGAACAGAAAATGTGGAGAAAAGTATCTGATACAGCGAAATATCATTTGGAAAAAAATACACCGTGATCAAATATAGCAGTAAGTTAATATAAGTATGGTAAATTATGGTCAGCAAGGTTCAGCTGGATCTAAGGTGACTTTTAGTCTGATTTTTAAAATGTAACTTTCTAAACAGCTACAGAGCTGGTTAAGTTGAACAATACCACTTCTTTCACATGGCGAATTTATATTACCTTTAATTTTAAAGTTGCCTGCTTCACCAAAAAGACTGTAATGCATTTCAATAGTTTTTCTTTCAATAAGCCTGTGTTATTCCCTCAGAAGCAAAATTACTGCACATTCTGTTCATACTGAATAATAACACTTTATAATGCCATTATCGCCATTGTTATTTTACACACTGTAAATCATTTTCATATTTCATCTTAATGTTGTTATAATGGCACCGTGTGCCATTTCTGAAATCTTTCAGTATGGAAAAAAGAATTTGATCGCCACATAGGCTACCTGGTAATTTACGGCACATTTATGAGTCCGGCCCTAAAAGATAGCATTAGGTTAAAATAGAGCTTGTTGACATTTTTTTGTTATTATTTCAGCATTTGAATTTAAGAGAAAGATACTATCTGCACTTTTCAGAGAAAAGGTTGATTTTTTTTTTTTTTTTTTCCCCTCTCTCCTAGCTGTAAGCTAAGACACTTAATTGTAGTATGCAAATGAGAGCAATTACAAAGCTTTTAGGTGAAGAGATGACAGCTGAGGTTGGTTGTGGAGTAGGCCTCACCCAAGTAGTTGTCATGGAAACAATGAAGGATAACCTTACTGTCAAATAATAATAGTGGGGGGTGGTGTGGATATACAAAAGACAGCTTCTCAGTACAGCTAAGCCTGCATTAATTCCCAGATACATCTACACCTGCAACAGAGAATGAAATATTGATCCAAGACGCAAAACTTTTACTATTTCTTTAATCTTCATTTAATTTGTGTAGTAGTGCATTCATCAATTTAAATCTTATCATGGTGAAACTGTCCGCAATTGAGTTATTAATCTTGTAAATATTTCATCATTTACATAGCCATTGTTAGTTATTACCGCCCACATAACTAGTGGGCAGCGAGCTCAGTTGTATTAGTTTAGTATGTGTGCGAGAGATGGGGGTGTGATAGATGAACTGGCTATCGCTATAGATATGCTGCCTGTCAGTCAAGTGTCAAATTCACACGTGGGGAATGTAAACATCCACGTTTAAGGCAGGTGATTGTCAAACCCTGAGGAAAACGCAAAAACAGAAACGCGGGAGGTCTTTGTTCGTGGTCTCTGCTGGGGGTTACGGCTGTTTCTGTCATATTGTTATTGCCTCGGTGGCTTTGATTTGGAGAATTGTATTTTGTGTTATTGCACAATGGCTGTGAGATTATAAGATTATTATATGAGCTGTGTTTAAACTCTTTTGTATTATTGTTTATTTTTATTGGATTTTATGTGCCGCCTCGAACAGAAATTCAGCAGGTGGTCCAAGGAAACGCTTTGAGACTCGTATTGTAAAAGCAGAAATGCTGTATGTGCACTTTGAACCCCTTGAAAGGTGTTTTGCCTGAAATGCTGTTGCAAATACCATGTTGTATAAATGAGTAAAAAATTGAACATTTTGCAGCTTAGTAGTAGTAATAGTAATAATATTAATAATTTTATGAATATGAAATCAGCTGCTATATTTGAGTGAACTCGAACAGACCTGAGATGCAGAAGAGGGTTATTTAGCTGTAATTGCAGAAAAGGTAGAATTTATTAATTTGGGTTCATAGGTTCAGAAAGACCATTTCTATTCAGAATCAGCCCACACCACTGGTCTGAATGGCTTTGTCTTTGTTTACTGGAAATTAAGCAAGAATGACACAATGTTGCGTGCTACCAGCATTTTTTTGTCACAAATGGATATTTTCTATGGCAATTTATTTTACAATTACTCTTGCAGAGGCTTTCATGAATTAAATATGAGTTCTGTCTCGGAATTAGATGTTATAAAGCTAAATTACAAGAGGCAGCCTGTAATTGAGGTGACTACAACATGGGCCTAGTGAACTAATCCCTGGCTGGGTCATGTGACCGGCCGTCCTCCAATGGCAGGGCTCCCCTGCGTCACAAAGCCGGGGCAGCAGAGAAAATTGATTTCTCATCTGAGCAATATTTGATAGCTTTTGAAATCAGAAATTAAAATTAACTAACCTATGGCCCGTCATTACAAAAGTACAAATTAAAATTGCAACAGTGTTTCCTGCTGCCAGTGTAAGTGTCTGCCGAGGTAAATTCGTAAATAGATTTTAAGATGCATTCTGTACCTACGCTTGGCTTGCAGGAAAGTTCACTGAAGCGGCTGTTTAAATTATTTATCAAAAATCTGACTCAAGACGTCCTCCTGTGGATTAGGACATTTTCATTTTAAAAGAAAGAAAATCAGCACAGTGAAAATAACAGGTCCCAAAGTACAAAATATTTGGTTTACAGAGATAATGGTTTGTTCAATGGTATTCCAACAGCCAAAAAATATAGTTTTGTATCGTAAATTGTAAATGTACGCTATTGTCATCAGCTGGGTCCAAATTCAGTACATTGCTGTTTCCTCATGCAAGAAGAATATTGAGAAATGTTTTTTGTTCTGCTTTAAGGAGAAATGAAAACATAATGTTCTTTATCACACAGTAAAAAAAAAAAAAAAAAGTTGACTGTTCTACGCATTCTTAGTCTGTATCAGAAAAACCTTTTTATGGCATATGTATTAAATAAACGATATTCCACACTTATTTTCATGCATTAAATATAAATTTGTACTTTCCCTTTATTTTACTTAATTGCTTACATTGTTTATGTATATTTTATGTTATGTTTTATGTATTATATACACCAATGTCTTTAAGTTTTAGAAAAATAGCATTTTGCTTTTCATCCTGTCACTGGTAATCTTATTTGTTTTAATAAAATTAGTGTTCGTAGTGTAAAACACATTGAAATATCCCTTTTCATTCTTAATGTACACCTATATACTGTCATAGTCTCAATGTATTCATATTTAATCATTATTGACAGGACTTAAGCACTAAACACGAGCACTTTTGTTGTAAGGAATTAGATTTTTTTGAGTACAAGAAGAAAATGACAGGTAAAAATAAGTGATGTGAACCCTGACAATAAGTGGGGTGTCTGACAGACAAAGGGAGGCGGCAGCAGATGTTAACACAGGTGGACACTGAGATCAATAGAGAGTGGTAAACAGACAAATAGTTACCTGAGATGGAGGAACTTGTAGCAGATGTTAAACAGACTGGTGGCCAATTCTGCACATCAATGCACAGCAGACAGATGGAGGACTTGCATGTATATCTTTAATTCATGTACTGGTGTGAAGCACATTATTGCAGATGGAGAGTGTGCTGCTGCACGATATATAATTTTAGAACAAACATTACTAGTTAGACATTTAAGTGTAGAGAAAGGAAAATAAATTGCAAGCAAATGAAAAGTGTACTGGTCAGGAAATGTATGAGAATGTCAGCACTATGGTGGTGAGAAGAGCCGATTTTACCCTGTGTGTACCGTGGTGCTCGTGCACTGTCTCCTGTTCCAATCTATTTAGGTGTAGTAGTCCACCAATCTTGGCGCATTCGTGACACCTTCTTGTCACCGATTCCCTGTGCTCTGTGGAATCTCATTAGCACTGATAACAGCCCGGCATGCTTCCCAACACACACACACACACAGCTCCGGTTAGCACGTCACAGACCACACGTCATGAGGGTGGCTGTGTCAGGTTTGGCGGTTCACGCCATAATTATTGGAACTCCTCATCGTGGTTCTCGCTTCCTCTTAGCATGTTCAATATTTTGTTTCATACCCTGTAGCTCCCCTACATGTTCCAGATAGTTTTGTTGGATGCTGTACTAGTAGCTGGTACCTGCAACACAAGTACCTGAGAAGACAGATGTCAGAAGCACTGCATCTAAAAACTGCAATATCTGCAATACAATTAATTTATTTTGCAAACATTTTCCATCCATGAAAATTTAGTTTCCATTAGCTAACTGCGGTCTGATGCATGATGCGGACGCTTGAAATCTAACAGTCTCCCAGATGGAATAAAGATGGAGGGAAAAAAAATCATTTTTAGTAGAACCTGTAAGATCTATAATTTATACCTTCATAAAGCAGCGGTCCAGCTAATGTTTGTGCGCTGTAGCCGAGCTAGGATTACCTTTTGCTCCTCTGAATAATGCAGACGGCATTCCTCATAACAACGGTTTATAAAGAAAAACAACCTCGGGCTAAAGGACACTTGCTGGCATGCGAACTACTGGTCTCCTAACCACAGCAGTAAACATACTTTTCATTTATTAGACTTGGGTGGAACTTTTATCACTTGTGAAACGGCATTGAAGTCTCAGGCTTCCATTGATGCCTTAGAAAAACGTGAGACTTTTGATTCCCTTATGACTCGACTCTGTGTTGCTACCTTTATGTGACACGTCGCAAGCTGGGACCCACATGTTTGTCACACTGTTTTTGTTTGCTTGGCTGTCATACATTGGGGAAAAAAAACAGGGAAAAAAAACCCGGTAGAGCAGAGTACTGAGAGGCGTTGAAGCTCCCTTGTGCAGTCATGCTAACTGTGACATCGGCCCTGTCCCAGCGGCCTTGCTGTCTGGGCTGTGACTTGAACCAGGCGATAACCCGATAGACTTTATCTTGTCTTTCATAGGTCTCGGGGAAGCCTGGAAGCGCTCAGTGCGGCAGGCGTTTCGCAGGCCCCCGGAGCCCTCACCTTCGGCTCGCCTCCACTCGTCCGCCGCCGTGCCACAGAGCTGTCAGCGGCCTGTTGCTTATTGATGTTGCTGCATGTTTTATGTCTGTCTGAGATATGACGGCCTTGACACAGTGTTGATTTCAATCAACTGTCCAGGCACTGGAGGAGCGAAAAAAAAAAAAAAAAAAATCCAGGAGGACAGGGGGGTGGGGGTGGTGGACTGGGGGCGGGGAAGGAGAGGGATGACAGAAAGCGTGGTGGATAAAGCGTCGATGAAATTCTTCTTTTGTGGCCGGCCTGCGTGAGGGCCTGCCCACTCTTTCGCCCGTGGCTGCGTAGCCCTCTGCTTTAATGAAAATGTTTCATTCGAGTCTCGAATGAAAGCCCCTGTGCCTCCACTGCTGATGAATTCAGGGGAAGAAAGACTTAAAAAAGAGGGTGAACAGGGAAGAAAGAAATTGCGCCTTTGTCGGCCTGGGGGTGGGAGGCGGGGTGGGGGCCGGACTGGACTGACCCCCGAGCCAAAGGTTCTGACACCGCATCAATCCCTTTAGGTCCGAGCCGGGCGGACGGGCTCCGGCTCGAGATTACCGCGCCGCATCTGAGAGCCGGTGCTATGCAAAGTGCTAGCTTTATACCCCGGTAAATTAAGTTTGAGAGCGTTGCAGGGGAATCGCAAATGCAATCCAGCTGAAAGCCATTGAAGGACGGCCAAGAGGATTCCCCCGAAATGGACAGCTCTGTACACTTATCATCCCCTGTGATAACTGAGGAAATTAAACCAACAGTAATCCAGGAAAGCGGCTTCACGGGCAAACGGGAGGTTACCCTCAACATTCGGCTTCCGTCATGTATCTTACCCCGTTTCTCCTGACGGCAGAAAGAGCGAAGCTTGAACAATCAGGCAGAGTGTCGTGTGATATTTCCTTGGATTTACGAAGATGGTTGCTGGTTCTTTTTCGGCTCACGAAATGCGGGATTGTTTTGGTTGTTTGGGGCAAATTGACGTTTGGAAGCACAACCACGTGTATTTTCCCTAGTGGAAACAGCCAAGTCCATTTCAGTACCGCTGATCACTGCTTTTTCCCTAGGCAAACTGCTTTAGCTGAAACGAGTGGGTATTTATTAGAAAATACGGACTGTGCTAAGAACGTACCCGCCACGGATAAAAGAAGAAATTAGCTGTCATCAAAGAGTAAATTTAATTTGCCCGTACTAATCGCAA
Organism: Arapaima gigas; assembly: GCA_900497675.1. Lineage (NCBI taxonomy): Eukaryota > Metazoa > Chordata > Actinopteri > Osteoglossiformes > Osteoglossidae > Arapaima > Arapaima gigas. The sequence continues at coordinate 27,831 of UFQX01001649.1, forward strand.
AATTTGACTGCTATCTAAATTCAATCTGCGTTTTCTTCTTCTGATTCGCATCACGTGGGATGGGGATATTGTCAAAAAAGCTAATGATCCGCGGACGTGTTGAGACTGCGTCGCAGAGCAGCTTAGTTTAACCCCGCGCTGACTGAAATGTTCGCTCTCCCCGTGGGTCCGACAGCTCCGCTCATATGTCGTACAATAATCTTAAGGAAGGAAACATGAAAGTAGTGCGTTCTCAGAGGAGCTGTCGAGAAAAGAAAACCTGCGGGGGGGGGGGGGGGGGGNGGGGGGGGGGGGGGGGGGGGGGGGGGGGGGGGGGGGGGGGGGGGGGGGGGGGGGGGGGGGGGGGGGGGGGGGGGGGGGGGGTGGATCGGGGGTGTGCTGAAGAATGCCTTTAGCGCTGCACAGCTTTAAGATTTTAATTTGTATCAGAGTGGATTCGCGGCATCGCCTGGCTGACTCGGGGTCGGGGTCTAGGATCTGGGCCCCGCACTGACCCCTGCACAGACAGGGGGCTGAGAGAGATGTCAGCGGGCCGCGCCTGGGGATCACCAGGCTGCCAGCCTCTCTGAAAGGCCCTGCCAATTCAGCCTAAGTCCCCTCTGAATGGGTGGCTGAGAGGAGGGAATCGGAGCGGGACCAGAGCAGGCTTTCGGAATACGTTTGGCCTCCGGCCTCGGTGGCCAACCTCTCTCCTCGCGCTTTAGAAGCGACATTGACATGGGGGGGGGGTGGTGCACAGAGCTGTCACTAAATACAGCGGCCAGAAATATATGAATAATGTGACAGCTTCATCTGCTTTTGAACACCGGGTTTGACAGTCACACAATGGTCCAAGCTGTAGCCACGCTCAAACACACATGGCAATCACAGCCAAGCACTACGGCCAGTATATTAAGCCTTTGCATGCCTGCGATGTATTGGTTCACGGCCGGCCCTCCTTCGGGTCACATTCTTTTCAAATTCCGTCAGAGACGCATGCTTTGCAGGCTGATAACACGGTGTTTGTGTGTGGCAATGCTAAAAAAGGGGTGGCATACATGCAAAAATAATATCATCGGATGAAATTATTTCATTGTAATTGCACTGTGTTTGGACAGTTATGTGACGCATTATTAGAATTAAATCCCACTCCCAGAAATCACAATCGGTTCCCAAAAATAGGACCAAATAGAGGCCATTTACACAAAGGTACAAATACATTCGGGGGGGGGGGGGGGA